>VMKM01001321.1:0-154944 GCA_008360985.2 Macquaria ambigua | reverse complement strand
CCTCCAGCTCCTCCTCCTCCTCTTCCTCTAGTTCTTCCTCTAACTCCTCCTGTAGCCCTCCTAGATTCTCCCCCAGCTCCTCCCCAGGCTCTCCTCCCAGCAGAGGACCAGAGGATGAGCTCTGGACTTGTGTGGTGTTTGATGATCAGAACAAGGTCATCCTTAGAAAGCTGCCCATAGCGAGTTCCCCTGACAGACCTGAAGAACCCAGCCAGGTTTGTAAATATAGTCTCCCTGCGAGACCTCAGGCCCCCACCAGGCCTCGTCTGATGACCAGTGGCCCCGTGCCAAAGTGGGTAAGGAACCTGCGGGCCCTGATCAGAGAGAGAACCAGGCAGCGTGGCAGCAGGGGAGGTAAGAGAGCTGCTGGACCTTCAGAAGGGGTCCCTCCAAAGAAGCGCTCTGTTAACAATTCATTTCACTTTCATTTTATTCTGAATTTATTTCAATTTATATATGATGTGATTATATCTGATCTGATCAGATTTTATCTGAATGACTTTGATCTGACGTGACGTGAAGTGATGTGTCATGTGTGATCGTGTACTGATGTGAAAGGCGTCCATGTCACTGAACTGACTCTGGTCAGGGTGCCTGTCAGATGGGGGGGGGTCTGAGGGTTCTAGCGTGAACCTCCCACGTGTTACGCCCTCACAGTGAAGCTCCTCTCTGGCAGAAGGAGAAAAGGATGGAGACAGCATGTCATGGAGGTTCACATGTGTGTCTGGGCCCACCCTAGACCACCAGTGGAGTCAACAGGGAGAAGGACCACAGTGCAGGGGTCCACATGAGGGAGAAAAAGGGGGAGAAATAGTAATGAGAGTAGTAGTAGAGTCATGGCCTCCCCTCCTGAAAGTCTGGTGACAAAGTACAAATGAGGTAAGTAAAGTTAATCCTCCACATGTAGCTCATCACAGTGGAATCTGGGAGAGACTCAACAGGTAAGAGCGTCACCTTCTCAGGACCACGTGTCACATGATTGGTTCACTGAGAGGAAGAATCGAGCAGCGGTGCAGCAGGAATATGAAAAGGTGAGTTTGAAAGCTACTGAATTTATACTATTTATTCTTCATGCTGTTGGCCTGCTGATCATTAAATACTTTGAAGATGTTGTTAACTGCCAAAAATGATCTTTAGATAATGACAAAACTTATAATGCATTAAGGAGAATGTGGTTCTTAGCTCTCTACATTAGGAACTATTGAATATTCCCAAATTTTGCTCAAATTTCTGCTCCATAAACATAAAATATTTGGAACATCATTTGGAAAAATCTATCACAGCAGGAGAGACGTTTTGCAGGAGATTCTGTTTGGTTGTTTTCTCTGTGATTTTTTCTCCCTTCAGCACTGACAATGACTCCAGGACCCAAAATGGACAGAAGACCCCAGAAGACCCCAGAGGACCCCAATAAGAGACAAGATGAGAGACAGCCCCAAAAGTCAAACACAGAGAGAGAAACGAGATGAAGACAAGAGAAAGAGAAAAAGAAAAAATCCTAAATGAGACCAGAAATGAATGAACTTCTTTTAAAGCTGCAGTTTGCTCTTGGCAAACGTTCAGAAAGCTCTAGATAAGAAAATGTAGGTGTGGTAACTTGCTGTACTAGGACTAGGTTTCAGAGGTGCGGTGTGCGTTTAAAATCAAAATAAATGAGGAGATGCTCTTAACATATAGAAACTGTTATCAAAGCTGCAAAAAAGCTCCACCAGTCACAAAATGCATTGGTACTGTATGCAGGTTGGCACACAGTGCTCCAAAGCTGCAAAAGACCACAACAATGGCTTTTGTTTGAGGAGGTGTATAGATGTAGATTAATCATGTAAATTCAGAGACTGTTTTTCAGATAGATCCTGGCCTAAGCTTTTAGAAATTAAATGAAACATGAAAGCAAATATATTTCCAGTGCGTACAGAGTTTTACAAAAGTTCCATGTTGAGGTTGCACATTGTCTTCTGTTTTGCCATTTTTGCATCATCTTGGTTCTTCTTAAACAGGGAGTACTCGCCACTTTAACCCCTCTGTGTCAGACCCTGTGGTACAAGTTACCTCTGTATCCATATGAACGAGACATTATGATTATACTGCATTTTCTAGTAATGCTGGTATTCTTTGAAGACTCCAAAAATCATGGTTAGACCACTAATTCACTTCCCAGGAAAGTTTGTGTTACATTTGTTTCCTAACGTCTTTGTTGAGGACCTACAGTGGATCAATCATCAACCTGCCCTGTTTGTTTGTTAAAAGCTGACTGATAAACAGATTTCAAGAGGAGTTTCAGTCTATTATCCCTCTCTCCCTGTGAAGAAGAGGTAAGGCTGATGCAAGTTCATGTTGGGGTTGGTAAAGTTTGCAATTGCTAAAGTACAGTAGTTGCTGTACTGCTCAGTTCAAATAATTGTAGCTACAGATTGCCTTGGTAGCCAAATGGTTACGGCGCATGCTGCATGCCACCACAACCTTTGTTGCATGTCACTCCCTCCTTTCCTGTCTGCTCTGCTGTCTAATAAAGGTGAAAAATCACCCAAAAAAGAATCTTTAATATATATATATATAATTGAATTGAATTGAAAGTTACCCCATCTCATTTTGATTCAAGCAATAAGTGATTATTACTTCCCCAGCACCACGTATGTTTGCAATATTTCAGGAAAAAAAGACATGGTTTGCCTTCATAGCTTGCATGTACCCATCATCATCATCATCATCATCATCACCTGTAGTCACTAACTAAAACGCACTACATTAAAGGAGGTTGACAAGAAGTGCAGGAAGAGGACAGCTTGAGCTGTTGTATTTCATACAGACTTTTGTTTTTTGTTGCACAGAGGAGGCTGTGCTTGGTAGGAGAGGAAGCAGTGAACAGTGAAATGCCAATAGGCTCTCTATACGCTCTGCTGTTCCCTCAAGGCACCAAAGATTGGACAGACACCAGACACACCTACAAACACACACTCAGAAGACGAGAGAGAAACTCGTTCCCATCTCTTTCGCCTTCTACTGTCTCATAAATGTACTGTGCCAATGGCTGCAGGCTATTTATTACTGAACAATCTCCTGCTCACAGCATCTGTCCCAGAAGACACACCCTTAGTCTAAAATATACACTAAACCATGAAAACCTTGCTCTGGGCAAGAGTCCAAACAATTTGAAATGCACTTATATTTGTTTGTGACTCAGCTGGAGTTGGCTTCTGCTCCAGTATGTATTCTGTAAAGATGTGTGTGTCACTGGGGTTTTTACAGCATCTCTTTGGCAGCTCAAACCTCAACACTGAGCCAGAAATACAACCCACTCCCCACTCTGTCCTGTTATTGACCAGCGAATCCACAGAAAATACACTGGAACAGAAGGTGTGCTGTTAAGATGGTTAAGGTTATATTTATTCACCAGCTATGATATATAGTATTCCTGCATATAATAAATTGGACCTAACAAGTGTAAGATGCAGCACAAGGCCTCAACATTTCTCTTCTGACGTTGGTTGTTATTCTTTGCCAAAATGCAGTAATGAGAGCTTTTTTTATGCTGAATCCAATGTAGTGAAAGTATATTTAACTTTGCAATATGGAAAACATATATTTATTTGTGTAGGATCTGAGTAGTATAGTGGACCGCAGAAAAGCGGGGCCAGCCCTATCAACGCAGAAGTCTGTCCCTGACTGAGTGAGCGAGTGATGAAGTTACGCCATTGGGCAGTCGAGTGATCAGCTGACTTGGGGCCAGATCCGCCTCCAAACCGACAGATCCTGTGTTATAGTCACACCTGTTTCACTGCCTGTTCCAGATACTGTCTGTGTACAACAGTGCCTCAACAGTAGCCCTTTTATCTGATGTATGAGTAAGCGGGTTCTCAGATTTGATTGGATACTGGAAGTGTGATGTAATAACAGCCAATTAAGATAAATACTGAATGATGTACAAATAATCAGTTTCTTTTGAATGTACGGTATTTATCTTAACCTATTGAAGAATGAATTGAGGCCTTGTTGGTATGAGCAAGTTAAAAAGACAATGTATATTTGTTGTTAACCTCTCCATTCTAGAGTTCTGCCCTGACAGGCCAGTTTGAACTGGAAATATACATGTGAGTGGAACAGGAGAGACTGGTTGGATTTGTTTGTGTGAAGAGCAGCACCACAACTGTTTAGAGCTATGTAAAGAATACAAAGTGTGTGTTGTTTTTCTTTGTTTCATGTTTTTCTTTCTGGAGACTGAAAATAAAAGTCTGCCTATTTTTCCAGCACACCTCCCTGCCAGTGTGATGTTTTGTCTTCCTTACGTTTCACCATGCTACTCTGCCCCACACCTTACGACAGTAAGGTCTCAGGATTTAAAATCAACCTTACTAAGAGTTTGCTCTTCCCTGTTAACCAGGCTAAACATGTGTCATTTGAGGCATGTCCAATGAAAGAAACTTGTGACACTTTTACATATCTTGGCACATCAGTAACCTGTAGATGCAGTGATTTATTCAAATATAACTTTAAACCAGCCCTGGAGAAGGCCAAACAGGACCTTATCCGTTCGTTAACAATTGTGCCCAGGTTCTTATTGTTTCAAACAGTGCGTTTTCTTCCCGAAATCCTTTTTTAAGTAGCTAGATAAGTCCATATCTGCCTTCATCTGGAATAAGACTATCCTGTCCTGGCTTAGCACTACTGAATTTCCTACAATATTATTGGGTGGTCAATATTCATAAACTAAGATATTGGGCCTCTGCGTCCTGTGAAGGGGGCGGAGTGGTGTGGGTCGAAATGGAACAACATCCCACCCACCCTGTGTCCTTACCTTCTTTAGTATTTGCACCTCACTAATAACCCCATTGTGAGGGGCTCACTTTGAATATGGTCCCAGTTTAGGACTCAGTCAGGCTTTGCCCTGTCTCCCAATGGAGGCTAATGCACTTTTTCACCCTCACTCATGGATGCAGCATTCAAGTTATGGTTCAGGAATGGTCTAAAACTGGTAAAGGATCTTTCTAAGGACGGTACGTTCAAGTCTTTTGAGTTAGTGAATGAGTACAATACCCTGCTTGCATTTTTCAGGTATTTACAGGTGCATGCCTTTGTTAGGAAACATTTCTCTTCCTTTCCTAGGTTTAAAGGAGAATCTTGAAATCAGATCTAGCATGTAAAAATCTAATGTATAATCTTTTCAGGGACATTAATGGAATACTATGGACCATCCATACCAGGACCATCTACCTTGTCAGCTGACTGCTGCCAAGGGAAGATGCATATCAATCTATTAAATATTATAGAGCGTGGGAGTGTCATTGAATGATGGTACATGATAAAGTAACTTCATTCGTAAGAGCAATGTTATATATGGAGGACTGCACTGAGGCGGTATCGAACCCTGAACCTTGCTATTTAAGTGAAAGCTGCAGTTGAAAAATTCCTGATACCTCTATTGTAAATTTTAATCCTTAAAAATACTATAGAAGTCACTTAACATGTCATGAGTAAAGAAAAATGGCATACATCTCCTGAAGATGTACGTTTTGACGTTTAAACAAAGCTTCCACAACAGTACAGAAGTAGATAGATGCCAATAAACTAGGAGAATATTAAGAGGTTCAGAATGAAAAGTTGACTATCGTTTGATCAGCATTAGACCAGAATGTGTGGGAATGAAGCCAGAAAATTCAAACCTCTGAACAAAGGATGGTGTTGCATTATGAACATGAGGGAGAACAAGACACATGTTGCTGTTGAATCTGAAAGCACACAAAACACAAGATTAGAACTTAACATAAGAAGTCAAATTAGTCTCACATGTCCATCTTAAAGAAATACAGATAAAGTTCGCAGTTAAATTAACATAGACACAGGATAAGCACTAAACGATAAGAAACTCCTCAGAACTGCTGCCCCATGTGAAGGTCAAAGAGAGAGTGAAAGGGAGAGCAGTCTTTAAATAAGGAGTGATCAGGTTAACTTAATCAGGTAAATGATTAAAGGTGAAAACAAGAGCCAATTAGTGATGAGAAAAGGAGAGGAAAGGAAGTGAGGTAAAGGAAGTGAAAACGAAAGAAAATAGGGATCTTTACTACAAAATCAGTTATTTATAGATTTTGGAACACAGTATGTCTGTTTTAATAATGAACTCCTTGTCAAATCAGTTGTTTTTGTTCTAGGTTAGTAGCCTAGGTGGCAGTAATGAACTTTTGAGCAGGTTTGCAAGCAGTAATAGTAGGATCAAAGAAGTGAAAAGTGTATATAATTGTAGCACATGGTGTAACAGGTGTTCAGTAAGCAGCTTGAAGCACAGCCGTTCAGACAGCAGACCGGATGTTTTAATAGAGGTACAGCAAACTATATAGAATTCAAATGATGGGGCTAAATATGGCATTTTTATGGATACCAGTGTATATATAGGAATCGAAGGAAATGAAATAGCTAACAAGTATGCAAAAGAAGCCACACAAACTAATCACACTGACATCACAGTACCCTTTAGTAAAATGGAAATGAAGACAACAATTAAACAAAAGTTGAAAGAAAGGTGGCAAAAGGAGTGGGAAGAAGAGAGAACAGGAAGGTGGTTCTACAGAATTCAAAGAAAAGTAGGCATGACGAGAAGCACAGGGAGAACCCGGAGAGAAGAGAGAATAATATCCAGGCTACGTTTTGGTCATACACGGTTAAACAGTACATTATTTAAAATAGGAAAACATAATACAGGAAGGTGTGGCATTTGTGAGCAACAAGAAACCATAGAACATGTTATGATTCACTGTCCAAAATATGAAGCTGAGAGAAGAGAATTGATACAAAACCGTAAAGAAATAAAGTTAAAATTGATTTACGGGATATTTTACAAAGAAACTCTAGGGAAGAGTGTTATCTATTTTTGTTTCGATATCTTAGGAGAACAAACTTAATGGAGAGAATATAACTTTTTTTTTTTTCTTTTTGTGTTATTTATTTATTTATTTATTTTTTTAATCAAGTATAGTTAGATCAAGATCCACACTCCATACCAGTTGGTGGCAGTAATGCACCATAACATTGTTTGCCAACCGCCATAAAACCTCAAGAAGAAGAACAGGTGCGCAGTAAAATGTTTGGAAGAGTGGCGATAATGGCAGGTAACGAACCAATGTGCATCAAGAATTTGATTGCAGCTCCGTCCACATTTGGACAGACCTGGGCCCTGTGCTGTCAGTGGGTTCATGTCCTAGGCCATCTCCTATCTCAGAATCAGAAGGTAAGCTGTTTTTTCAGAATGGATACAATTTGACAGTACATTTAATCTAAAGGCTGAAGCTGTAAAACCATGGAACAAGTGACACATTAACATGTAAACAACTGTGTAAAACCTAAAGGCAGGTGATTATTTTTGTGAATAAGTATTCTCTTCTTCAACATGTTTAAAAGTGTTAACTAGGTGCTTAGTTTGGATTCAAAATATAAGCATTTGCTTTTGCAGTATAGACCAAACATTGCATAATTGAAACCCCCAAAAATAAAAAATCACTACAATGGTTTGAATTTTATCATTTATTTACAGACGAACTCCCTCTGAGGCAACCACCCTCTGAGACAGAACCTGGCACCTCGCAGCCAGTACCTTCCTGCAGCAGTACCTGCAGGAGTGCACCCAGGTCCCGTTCAACTGCCCCACGTCTGATCTCAGATGCGGTCCTGGACAACCAAGAGTGAATGGCCCAAACGCTTACACAGATAGCCTCAACACTGGCCACAGTCTCCGAGACACACACAAATTAAATTAAAACAAAAAGATATGCACTGAAACTTGTTTGATTTTTTCTTTAAGTGATGTGCTTCTTTCTTGAGATTAATGTAAGCTATAAATAATCACACTGTGAAAGTCAAATTAATTTGAATGCCTTTATTTACAAATGAGCAATTAATTGCTGTCACACTTGGACAGCAAGTCTGTTGTCTGGTCCCAGGAGAGGGTCAGGACCTCTCAAAAATATTATAAATGATAAAAATAATATAATAGTAATTTAAATCCTACAATATTATACAACTGTACAATGAAAGATAACACACCAACCAATTATTTTGCACAAACGTGCTTAAGTGTGCTCTTGAGTGTGCGTAGATCCTGTTCTTACATTGGTGAATGTCAGAATCTTTGTGAAAACTGCGTCAGTGGGTTTCAAGAAGACATGGTGAATGAGGCCCAATGATAGGAAAGTTTGATTGAAAACACAATACATTAAAAGTAATCTATGGATAATGAAGACTAACATCCAATGCATGTGCATGATCTATGCATAGATCTG
Organism: Macquaria ambigua; assembly: GCA_008360985.2. NCBI lineage: Eukaryota > Metazoa > Chordata > Actinopteri > Centrarchiformes > Percichthyidae > Macquaria > Macquaria ambigua. The sequence goes on along the minus strand of VMKM01001321.1, from coordinate 146,680 downwards.
AGAGAGTTAGCCAAATTTATATCCATGTTAAGTTGCATGGTAGAAATGTTACACCGTGAAAGTTAACTATAACTCTGGTATGTACATCAAAACCTTACCGGTGGACAGCTGTCGTGTTGGGCCAATGTCAGCAGAATTTCTGTTGAATCTCACAAAATCATAAAATTCACACACCTACTGCGTTCTGTCATCCTGAGTCTGGAGTGTGAGACGAGGTGACGCAAGAGGTCTCGCAAGATACTATGGTCATATTGCATGTGTACAGTGTGTATCGTGGGATCAAAGACTTTTGGCGTCTGACTGGAACCATTTTTCACCAGGGACACGTCACCGTCCGAACAATGTTTGCTGGGAATATATATATGTGTGTGTGTTTGTGTGTGTGCGCGTGTTATTTACATGCATCTGTTGTTGTATGTCAAAAGCATTGAAAACAATATCTTAACACCCAACTGTGGGTCTTTTATTCTTTCAGACACTTCAATCTTTCTCGCTCTGCTTCATATTCGAATGTAACTGATGTCACCCTGGACATCATGATTCGGGATCTGGTCGGAGGGAATGACCAACTTAGACCATAGTCTGTCCGTGCCCAATTAAGGGGCGAGGGTGTCCAAATCCAGAGAAGAAGAGTGAGGGAGAGTATGGTCTGGATCAACCCGAGAGTGGTTGACCTTTGTGCAAGGTCACAGAGGCTGCACAGAATGTCTTTCCAAATCGCGGGCCGGCACATCAAAGGGAATCAAAGTGATAAAGTAAGCTAATCTGTGTTATTTTGCTAACACAACTTTTCCCACATTTTTCATACTGATACATTACTATATTATTTTGAGCTGCAATCCACTGACATAATATATTTATTTAATGAGGTACTTGATATTATTTCTCTTTGGAATTAGTATTAATTTCCATCTGTTTTATATATGAGGTCTGTTGTAATATATGCTTGTGACGTCTGTTGTACTGCATCTAGGCAGTGCTGGTTTGGGGATGAGGGGGAGAGGGTGCTAAAACAATGCCTATCACTAACTATAAGTGATGCAGTCAACTCTGGATTTTTGAAATTTTGCATTTACACTAGCTTTCTTCTCAGTAAGTAAGTAAGTACCGCAGTAACTACCTTTTCGTGCTTAGCTCTTAGCTTCGACTAATGCTAGCATAATGCTAGGTACATTTTTTTCCTGATTGTTTTCATGTCATGACATATTCTACAGATATAGATATTAAAACCGAAACTGAAAGGTGTAATGTAGCTGGTTTGATGTCAATGTGACTATCAACAGATCATTTTCACTGTCTATTTTTGCTGAGAACCACGCATGTCACGCGGAAAAAATAGGCAAGACTCCGAACCTCTAGATGAGCTTTTGAGCAGCCACGCAGTCCCGCGGCTGCTCTAACCTGTTAACATGGGCACCAAAATGTAAAGCAAGAGGTTCCGTGACACACGCGCTGCTCAGGTAGGCGGTGTGGCCCGGGCGTCAAGCCGTGGGTGGAGATAAAACAGATTTACGGCTGCTGACCTGTTGTGACAACAAATCATTCACACTTCTCTCCTCCAGAGCAATATTCATCTGGGGTCATTTTTTTAGCCACCTGATGAATGTAAGTCCAATATTCACTCTCCTTTTAGCTTTGTTTTTGGTGTCCACCAACATTTTACGGGACATACAGTATTTGGCTCTTTAGCTTCTAAACTCCCCACTATTTTCACCAGCTAGTTGCTAACCTTGTCTGTCTGCAGTTTGGTGTTGGGTCTTGAAGTGTTTGGTGTTGGGTAGTGTTCAGTGGATTTGTCAGAGGTTTTTAGCTGAAAACAACTGCTGGAAATGACGTTGATGGGAGTGGTCAGAGAAACAGTAAGGTTGAGGGCTGTAAAACCAAAACAACGAGGTGAAAGATGCTAAAATGCTTTGTAGAGCTGAGGTGAACTTAGAGTTTGGTGATAAATCTCTGTGATTTTGTTACTACTAGCTACTTCTTTCACATTACAGTCATTTGATCCATTGCAAGTATAAAAATATTGATTAGTGCAGCTTTCAGGTTTGCACAATTGCAGCTTAATTGAGAATCATTATAATTACATTAGTTGAAAAAAGACCCTATATTACACATTTCCTTGATTATAAAGACTTGTGTTGCACACTGTTTTTATTCCTTGCCATTCTGTTTGCATATTTTTTATATATTTATAGCCTATATGGTCAGTGTTATTTTGTATGTAAGCATATTGTGTGTATAAGTTACAGAAGCAGTATTAAAGTAAAAGTCAAATCTGGTTTTGACTATGCCTTTTATAGCAGACAAGATCCTGTGGTTTGGTCTCAGCTTCTCCTCCTCAAGAACATCACGAAGGTCAGTGTGTGGTGAGTGCTGATTATCATGATGAGATGCTGATTATGGCGTGGGCTCTCTTCAGGGTTTAGAGACAGTGTTCTGCAAATTAGTCTGGGTCAACACTGATGATAATAAAAAAGGAACTCCCTCTGAAGTATCCAATTGTAGAATGAAAAATGTTCTACCACAACATGGAACTGCTGAAAACTAAAAAGGCATGGTTAATAAGGCTTTAGAAACCCCCTTATTATCTTAATTTGTTGTTTTTAAAACTGCCTCTGTATCTAAAAAATGATGACTGCAGGAAATAAACGCAAGACTAAATTCATTTTGAGCCCAGAATTAATTTGAGAAATGCAGATTTTAATACTAAATTTAACTTTGTATTATATTCACTGCTAAAGTAGGCAAAAAACCAATCACAAAAATAATGTCCTCGAGACAAGGAACACATTGACAGGAACACTGTGACTCATGCCTTCAGATGTACACTCAAAGGTTTGAAAGCGACAATATGCAACACTTCACCTTGACTGTGCACTGTGCCAACACTGTGTCATCCTGATGAACTGTCTATTTACTTTTTATTTATTTATTTTTCAGTTACTATTACACTGAACAAAATCCACAACAAAACAACATTAATGACAAAATTAGAAATAAAAATAAAAAGGGGGCGCTATTCTCTCTTTACAACCTTTGATCCATTTTTTTCAGACCAGCTGAGAACACGACCCATCTTTTCTCTCGTATGCAGTCCATTTTCCCCAGCATTGCTCATGGGTTCCTGTGTTAGTTCTTAGATAATGAGTCAGTTTTTCCATGGAGTGTATTTCCTCTACAATGTCCAGCCACTGTCCTGGTCTTGAAGGGTCACATTTCAACCAGCTCCTTGTAATGGCATTTTTACATGCAAGTATCAGGATTCACCGGGTATCAATTCCAGGCACACAATCCAGGGATCCCTGGGAATCTTGTAGCATAAAATCTCCTCTGGAATCTGAATAACCCTGTCCCAGAATATTTGTATTTTTATATATGACCAGAAAATATGGGAGTGCTTGGCATTCATCTTCCCACACTGTCTCCAACATTGCGGCTGATTTGGCAGTGCCAGGCCTCCATTTTCCCTGTCAGTTTGGAGTGTCTTAAATTTTACCCTTGGCCTTGCCCCTGCCCAGATAAACCGGGATATCTGTTTATTCTGGCTGGTAGTGATAAGAGGTATAGCAACGTTGACAGCACATTCATTTTCACCCCCTCAATTCTTGAGCTAAAGTCCAGAACTAGTGTTGACCATTTTGTTATGACTTTCTGTATCCTATTATATATTATATTGTAGTTTGTTTCATATATTTTGTTCAATTCCTGAGTGATTAGCACTTTTATTGATTTTGCTTTCCACTTCACTTTATATTTCTGCCTGACTGCCTTACTTGGTATGTAGCTAAGTGAGAGTACCTGTGTTTTTGTGATATTCAATATTCATAACCCGACATCAGACTGTAGTCATCCAGAATTGTCATAAGTTTGGGAAGTGTTAAGTTTGGATTTTGGGTAATAATATCATCTGCAAAACATCCTATTATATGTTTCTCTTTTGCTATATTGATCCCTTTCAGGTCTTTGTTTTGTCTGATAGCTTGAGCCAAAGGCTCTGTGAATATAGAAAAAAGAAAGGGGCTAAGGCAGCAGGCCTGGCAAGTGCCTCCAAACAGCTTAAAGCTGTCTGTCAGATGGCCATTGATCTTTATTCTAGCGGTTGGGTCTCTATATAGAGATTATATGCACCTTACGAATGCCATCATCAGGTTAAAGTTTTTTTCTGTCCAATACTTTGGTTTATGAGCAAAAACTTGAAAACTAATGATTTTCCCATAAGCTGCACTTTAGCGCTAATTAGCAAATGTTAGCAAGCTACACTAAGAATGTGAACATGGTACCTGCTATCATACCTGCTAAACATCAGCATGTTAGCATTGTCATTATGAGCATGTTAGCATGCTGGGAGTAGCATTTAGCTCAAAGCATCGCTGCGTCTACAGCCTCACAGAGCGGCCAGCATGGCTGTAAGCTTTTAATCTTGTTGAGTGTTAATGTGGGAACAGACCACCAACATGTAAGCACTAATGACGTCACATACTGCACATCCAAAAATCATCACCTTTGCTGATGATGTCAGTCTGTTCAGGATGCATATTTGGTTGCTTCCATCTGACTTTGTTCTAGACTACGACTTTCCTACATTTGATGACCACAAAGTTTTGATTGAATTTCACAAGTGAGAGCACTTCGCTGAATAGCAGATGACACCTCTGACACAGCTCTGTGTGAATTGTTGTAATAGAGTGTGATTTCTTAGTCATGAGACGACTTACTTTGGAGCTGTGCTATTCAAAAACCTGAGGAAAGTAAACAAAACACGCACACACACTTAGTTTTGGGTCCACTTTAATTTTCAGCTTACAGAGAAATGTTTTGCCTGTGCTGTGTATACAGAGGCATCTCAATACATTCTGATTCCCAGAACAAAGGTTAATCATGTCTTTTTAAAAAAAGAATTGACTCTGCATTCTCTACCACTATTTTCCATTACAGCTGAGGATATGGGAGCCCATTCACTATTAGTACTGCAATCATAGACCCTGGCCCTTGTAAACAAATGATAAGGATCCTAAATTAGTCAGGCGTCCACACAAACACACACACACACACACACAGTGAAGGTATTCGAGATCTTTAATCAGCTGTCTCTAAGCAGGGCTCGTGCTTTGTGGTTAGTAAAGACACTGAGATTCAGTATCTGGCTGAATTACACAGTATATTACACTATTACACAAAATGATGAAACCTTTAACGCTGGCAATTAAACTACAGTAATAATTTCAAATAGAAAAACAAATTGGAATTTAAACCATTTGTAATGAACTCAAAGAAAACAAGACATCATATTTGCTTATATTCTTTCCAACAGGATAAGGTATAAGCTGTCATCATTCATCATAAATACTCTGCTCTCTGCTCACTGAAAAGCACTTTAATGTCTGGATAAGGAAATTACCTAGCACATTTCATGTCTTTTCACATAAATCATTTAGCTGCAGAACTTAAAAGCACATGCTGTCACTCATCATACAGCTCGATGGAAAGCTTGTGTGATTTATGGTTATGTACCTGCTGATGTCAGAAGAGATGCAGAGTGAGAAAGCATCCTCTTATACTGAGAGGACGTCTCCTGTCACAAATCTCAGCTATAATACGCAACTCTTGGATATATTCCCATTACTAGTTTCCATAGTTACAGTAATTATCCAGTCATGAACTTTGATCTTCAAGCTGAAAATCACCTGTTTGTTTTCATCAAGTACTGTTATAAGGATGTGTTGATGCATCAAGAATGGAGAGCAAAACACCAGGCACAACTCAGATCTTATGATTTATGTATGATTTCTCAAGCAATGACAGACCATAGACATAGTGGTATACCAAAGAAATTATGTTTACATACAGCTACTGTTCATCCAGTGTAATCCAATACAACAGTCCTGCAATGAATTCTGCTTTCATGAAGTTTATAATGTTGCTTATGTACACAACTCAAGGGATAATACACAAAAATCCAAAATAATTTACATCCTTAATTTATTTGGCACGGCTGTAGTACTCGAGTATGGTCTCAAGAAGTTATTGTCCGCTATCTCAAAGAGCATTTCCATCCACCTGTTTTTATGTGGAAACACTGGAAATTAGAAAACAAAAATAACACAAAAAAAGTTTTTACGCTTGACCGTGGGTGGAAAAGTTGGTATGTCGATAACAACAAAGTGCAACAGAAACAGACTTGGCGAATAAATCATGACGTCCATGAAGCATGTGACTTTTCCACTCCACTGTCCATCCATTCATTCATTTTCTTTTGCTTATCCGGGGCCAGGTCACGGTGGCGGCAGGCTAAGCAGGGTAGTCCAGATGTACCTCTCCCCAGCAACACTCTCCAGCTTCTCCTGGGGGATGCCGGCGTTCCCAGGCCAAATGAGATATATAATCTCTCCAGCGTGTTTACCCCGGGGTCTCCCACCAGTACGACGTGCCCGGAAAACCTCCAAGGGGAGGCGTGCAGTATGCCTGGGCTCCTTACCCTATCTCTAAGGGTGAGCCCAGCCACCCTACGGAGGAAACTAATTTCGGCCACTTGTATCCACAATCTCATTCTTTCAGTCACTACCCAAAGCTCATGATCATAGGTGAGGGTTGGAACGTAGATCGACTGGTATATTGAAAGCTTCCGGCTCATCAGCTCTCTCTTCACCACAACGGTCCGATACAATGCCAGCATTACTGCTGATGCCGCCGCAACCCTCATTCATGAACAAGACCCCGAGATACTTGAACTCCTTCACTTGGAGCAGTAACAGACTCCCAATCCAGAGGGAGCAATCCACCTTTTTCTGGCAGAGAACCATAGCCTCAAACTTGGAGGTGCTGACTCTCACCCCAACTGCTGCAAACCACCCCAATGCGTGCAGAAGGTCACAGTCTGATGAAGCCCACAGAACCACACCATCTGCAAAGAGCAGAGACTGTGTCTTGAGATCCTGACCATGGATATCACAAACAGAATCGGTGACAAGGGACAACCCTGGCGGAGTCCAACACCCACCGAAAACGTGTTTGACAATGGTACGAAGACTATTGAATGGGCACTGTTTTGTTTCTGTGGTCTTAATCCCAACTTGGTCTCAAGCTCATTTTGGACCGTCTTGACTCAATCTCGAAACTACTCAGACTTGGACTTGTCTTGAGTACAGCCCTGTTATTTCGAGGTGAGTCACCTAAATTCCAATAAAATTCCTCCCAAAACCAGAGGCCTGTACTACGAAGCAGGATTTGGGGTTAGCGAGGTAACTTCAGGTTTGATGGTTACGACGGTGGTTCACTTCTTACCGGGATCGCCATGGTAACTTATGCTGCACGCCTAACCTGCTCCGGAGCAGGTTATGTTCGAGATAACAGATCAACGCGTACAAAAGCACCGCCTACTGACCAACCAATTCTCTTGGAAAACGGCATCACCAATAGAAAATCCCATGGAGCTCGGTGCGCGGATTGTGAGAGGAGCTCTTTTTATATGAGAGATAGTTTCTTGTCAGAGGTACCGACTTATCTGTGTCAGCTTCTTGCAAGCTATGTCAAAGCTATTTCATTGTGCTTTTGCATCCCAATATCATCCTACAACAGAGACTGACTGAAGCACTAAAGCCTTGTACTTGTTGTACTTATAAGATATGAAAGGAAGCATATTTACCGCTTTGAATTATGTTTTATATTTATTTTTTATTTGCTCCCAAGTCCGTTTTACACCGCCGGGGTTGCAGCTGAAAAAATAAGGATAAAATTGTCATACACGCCATAAGAATACATCTAAGCAACACATTCATTAAATGGAATACTAATGATGGGGCAGTGATAATAAGCCTGTTAATTTACGCATTCACACAGTCGTCAATTTTTTGCCAGCTGTCCTTCCTGCATTTGGCAGCTGCAGCTGTGTTCTCTTAGCCTGGATGATGTGTTTAATTTATTCGTATTTCTCTAATCTTATAGTTTGCTCTTCGTTGGTAAAGTTTGCCGCTCTGCTGCCAGTAGTCTACACTTGTCATGATTGGTCATATGCTGCAAACACCGCCCCTTTTATGTGAACGCGCTCATGGCTAAATTGGGAAACCCTGGGTTGACTCACCAAGTTGATAACGATAACGAAAAGATATCCTGGGTATGTTGAACTTGCTTCGTAGTACAGGCCTCTTGTGTATTGCCTCTGAGCACAGGAAGGATAAGAAAAAGAAGAAAAATAGCTCTGTGAAAGGAAGGAAAAAATAAAATAAATACAGACATCCTAACCTCATAGTCCTGGCCCCAGCTACTGTAGATATTGGAGGAAGAATCAATTCATTACAGGTTAATATGTAAATCATTAGTATTTATGCAATCCTGTTTTTGGTTATATGTGAAATGATTTTATTACATTTATAATAACAACATTTTCATAGGTGCACTTGAACTTGTTTTTTGACACATCAGTATCTTTGGCCAAGCTGAGTTTTTAATATTCCTGTGTGTTCAGTAGTTATGCCCAGTGGATTCAAAACAGGCTGTTTCAATTTCTTTGTGCAAGAGGTGTCCTCCCACATTTCTGTCAGTTAACAAACTGAGAAATGGGGAGACTTGATGTGTGAATACATATTGGGGGAGGAGTGACGTCTCAATGTGTAATCAGCACTCTTTAAGCTGCCTCTAATACTGACAGACAGGACTATAAATGCCAGAATACATGTGAATGTCAAGGTACGTAGTTCAGGCAGCAGGGAAAAGGACCCAAATGCAGACAAACAGGGAGGCTCCAGCAGTTCAATGATTTATTTGTTACTTTGGCCTACACGCAGGTACAGGTAGACAGGCAAGTAGACAGGCAAAAGGTAAATGGTAGGTCCAGGTTCGGGAGACAGAAGCACAGGGAAAACATCCAAAAACAGGAATGAGAAAAATAAGCACATAGCAAACAGTTCACAAGCAGTATGAACCCACAGAGAACAAAGGAAGGGGACCGGTATAAGAAGGGAGTGACTGATGAGTGAATGAGGTGCAGGTGGGAAGATGGGCAGGGAAGCTCAGGTGAAGGGAATGAGGTGATAGCAGGGCAGATGGGAATGGCAGGACCTTGAATGGCAGGGGGAAAGTCTGAGGGCATCTGGTGGACAAATGAAACACAGCACTGAGAAAACACAAATCTGGCAGGAGAGGAGTTACAGGGAGACAGACTATGACAGTGAAACACATACATCTTTGCATACATGTCATAGCACTGCACTTCAATTAATAAGAACCATGACTATAGAATAGACAATTTGTGTTCCTATACCTACACCGATCAGCCATAACATTATGACCACTGACAGGTGAAGTGAAAAACATTGATTATCTTGTTACAATGGCACCTGTCAGTGGGTGGGATATATTAGGCAGCAAGTGAACATTGTCCTCGAAGTTGATGTGTTGGAAGCAGGAAAAATGGGCAAGCGTAAGGATGTGAGCGACTTTGACAAGTGCCAAATTGTGATGGCTAGACGACTGGGTCAGAGCATCTCCAAAACTGCAGCTCTTATGGGGTGTTCCCGGTCTGCAGTGGTCAGTACCTACCAAAAGTGGTCCAAGGAAGGAAAACCGGTGAATCGACGACAGGGTCATTGGCGGCCAAGGCTCACTGATGCGTGTGGGGAGCGAAGGCTGGCCCGTGTGGTCCGATCCCACAGAAGAGCCACTGTAGCTCAAATTACTGAAAAAGCTAATGCTGGTTCTGACATAAAGGTGTCAGAACACACAGTGCATCGCAGTTTGTTGCGTATGGGGCTGCGTAGCCACAGACCGGTCAGGGTGCCCATGCTGACCCCTGTCCACTGCTGAAAGCGCCTACAATGGGCACGTGAGCATCAGAACTGGACCACAGAGCAATGGAAGAAGGTGGCCTGGTCTGATGAATCACGTTTTCTTTTACATCATGTGGATGGCCCGGTGCGTGTGCGTCGCTTACCTGGGGAAGACATGGCACCAGGATGCACTATGGGAAGAAGGCAAGGCGGCGGAGGCAGTGTGATGCTTTGGGTAATGTTCTGCTGGGAAACCTTGGGTCCTGCCATTCATGTGGATGTTACTTTGACACGTACGACCTACCTAAACATTGTTGCAGACCAAGTACACCCCTTCATGGAAACGGTATTCCCTAATGGCAGTGGCCTCTTTCAGCAGGATAATGTGCCCCGCCACACTGAAAAAATGGTTCAGGAATGGTTTGAAGAACACGACAACAAGTTCAAGGTGTTGACTTGGCCTCCAAATTCCCCAGATCTCAGTCCAATCGAGCATCTGTGGGATGTGCTGGACAAACAAGTCCGATCCATGGAGGCCCCACCTCGCAACTTAAAGGACTTAAAGGATCTGCTGCTAACGTCTTGGTGCCAGATACCACAGCACACCTTCAGAGGTCTAGTGGAGTCCATGCCTCGACGGGTCAGGGCTGTTTTGGTGGCAAAAGGGGGACCTACACAATATTAGGCCGGTGGTCATAATGTTATGGCTGATCGGTGTATGTGTTAATGTAATGCATTGATGAAGTCTTGAGGCTTACGTTAATATAATGTATAGTGTCAAAGGGGGCTCCCGGGCCTTGTTGATGAGGCCAGTTGCAGACGGAAGAAACTGTTCTTAGGGCATGAGGTTTTGGTCCTGATGGACTGCAGCCTCCTGCTGGAGGGGAGTGTTTCAAAAAGTTTGTGACCGGGGTGGGGAGGGGTCAACCACAATCTTTCCTGCACGCCTCAGGGTCCTGGCTGTGTACAGGTCCTCGAGGGAAGGCAGATTGCAGCCAATCACCTTCTCTGCAGAGCAAATGATACACTTCAGTCTTCCCTTGTCCTTGGCAGTAGCAGCAGCATACCAGATGGTGATGGAGTTGAAGATGGACTCAATGATGGCAGTGTAGAAGTGCACCATCATTGTCTTTGGCAGGTTGAAGAGCTAAAATCCACAAACAGGATCCTGGCATAGGTTCCTGAGGAATCTAGGTGCTGGAGGATGTAGTGGAGTGGGTCCAGGAGAGGGTCAGTGATGGCTTTCAGGTGGGACAGCACAAGGCGCTCAAATGACTTCATTACCACAGAGGTCAGGGCAACGGGTCTGTAGTCATTAAGTCCTGTGGTCCTTGGCTTTTTGGGGACAGGGATGATGGTGGCATGGCATGGTTTCCTTCCTCCATGCATCCCTGGTGGGAGGGACCAAATGCACACCTACGTTACCTTGAATAAAATGATGTATTTCTCTGGGTTTTAACATTATTGGAGACATTTGGGATAATGTAAGTACACAACTCAACAAAATATAAAACATAGGTGTAGTCATTTTTAGACATTTTAATGCGGAAATGTTACATATTATACCTTGAAGAAGCTTGAACCAGAGAATTTTTGCCATTTTGCTTAAAAAATTACTTAAACGATGACTCGGTTATCAAAATTGTTGCCAATTAATTTTCTGTTGAACCACTTAGAGCCAGTGTCCACTGACTGCGTTGAATTCTTGCTCCATTGAGGCTGCCACGGAATGAGTATTAATAGTAATTGATTGCAGCTCATAAATACTACCTTTTAACTAGCAGACATTTCCAAGTTGCACTGCTGATCATATCAGTTGTGAGGACGACATTGTCTGACAGAATCAACAATAAATACAGGTTAATGACAACAGCTGTATTGTGTGATTGGCTAGATTGATATTTAAGATGAGTGATCACAGAAGGCAACAAAAGGTTGTCTTCTCAACTTTTCTGCCACACATCCCCCAACCCTCACTCGGCAGGTCTGTCATCATTTTGCACAAGCTCTGTTTTTGGGTGAAAAAACGCCCGCCTAGTAAGGACAGAGGGCTGAAACGGAGAGAAAAAATATCAATTTATAGATCAATTACAGCCACACAGTATCTGTTACACATATCTAAATGAACTGCAAATGTGTGTTTATGCTTGTAAAACATAAAAAAATTCAGCAAAACAACTGTAAACTATATTATGTAATGTATAATGTGTGTACTGAAAAACAGATGCTCTGCTTCTGAAATGTTTCCAGTGTACATTAGAACCGCACTGGAGTCGTGATGGAGCTGTAGAACGCAATGCAGCCAGATCCAGTGAACATAGAACATAATTGATTAGTCAGCTAATTGTTTAACCTCTAATGCGTAGTTTTGTCTCACTGATCCTCTCAACTCCATCCTTCTCCACAGGCGGAGGCATCTTCAGGCCCAGAAGTACAGGGAACCCAGCCCTGCGGTCGCCCTCTCAGCCCCCGGCAGCGTCGCGCCCAGCAGCACAGCCAGCAGGGCCAGAGAGACGGCAGAGATCCAGCCAGCAGGCTGGCCTTTGCCCCGGCTCCTCAACAACAACCTCAGGATGAAAGCCATGCAGGCGCGGCAGTCCTCATCGTGGTGCTCACTCTGGCCCTGGCCGCACTCATCTTCCGCAGGATCTACTTGGCTCACGAGTACAAGTTTGACTATGAACTGTGACCAACTAGACCAACTAGACCCCCGTCCCTTGAGTCAACCCCCCCTGCTACCACCCTAACCGAACTATGACCCACTGAAGTGGAACCCAAGCCGAGGCGGCGTCTGATGCTGACATTCTGCCCTCCCTGCTCGTCAGCAGAGGGATCAGTCTCCACTGAGGGGGGACTTTCATTCCTGCAGAGGAGGCGCTCCACTCACCACAATACCTGCAGGGTGTCTTTTAATCAATGTGAATTTTACTCTCTAGAGTGTCATGCATTTTTAAGAACAAGAAGCTTTGTTGTGTTTGTGATCAGTTCAGCAACCACACACCCCGCATGTCCACTTCCATATAATTGTTCTATATCCTAGGGCTGCCACCTTTTCCCATTATTTAATTAAAACTGTAATATGACATGTCAACAACATGAAATTATGGTTGATTTTTGTCTCAAGGTAATTATTTAATCATGGAAGCATCTGCACAGAGTGTATGTGCTATAATGACATCTTCGTTATGTAATTTAATTTCCTGTTAGGTCAGGTCAGTGACACCATACAGGGCTCTATTTTAATGGTGCAAGTGTAACAATGTCATATAGCAACATTGCGCATTTCAAGGATAAAACACAAAATGCCACTGTAGTTTAAAAAGTAGGAAAGGAGGCAGTGATGCACATGGTTGATGGGCCCAGGTAATCTGACATCTCCAACATAAAGTGGCAGAATGCTGGGTTATAACTGACCAGTCTGACAGATTTGTGTGTTGTGGCACCTTTCAAATCAGAGGCTGCAGATTTATCAACATACAGTGGCATGCAAAAGTTTGGGCACCCCTGGTCAAAATTTCTGTTACTGTGAATACTTAAGTGAGTAGAAGATGAACTGATTTCCAAAAGGCATAAAGTTAAAGATTAAACATTCTTTTCAACATTTCAAGCAAGATTAGTGTATTATTTTTGTTCCGTACAATTTTAGAGGGAAAAAAAGGAAAGGAGCACCATGCAAAAGTTTGGGCACCCCAAGAGATTTGAGCTCTCGGATAACTTTTACCAAGGTCTCAGACTTTAATTAGCTTGTTAGGGCTATGGCTTGTTCACAGTCATCGTTAGGAAAGGCCAGGTGAAGCAAAATTCAAAGCTTTATAAATACCCTAACTCCTCAAACCTTGTCCCAACAATCAGCAGCCATGGGCTCCTCTAAGCAGCTGCCTAGCATAAAAAAATTAAATTAAAATAACTGACGCCCACAGAGGCTATAAGAAGATAGCAAAGCGTTTTCAGGTAGCCGTTTCCTCAGTTCGTAATGTAATTAAGAAACGGCAGTTAACAGGAACGGTGGAGGTCAAGTTGAGGTCTGGAAGACCAAGAAAACTTTCCGAGAGAACTGCTCGTAGGATCGCTAGAAAGGCATATCAAAACCCCCGTTTGACTGCGAAAGACCTTCAGGAAGATTTAGCAGACTCTGGAGTGGTGGTGCACTGTTCTACTGTGCAGCGACACCTGCACAAATATGACCTTCATGGAAGAGTCAGCAGAAGAAAACCTTTCCTGCGTCCTTACCACAAAATTCAGCATCAGAGGTTTGCAACGGAACATCTAAACAAGCCTGATGGAAACAAGTCCTGTGGACTGATGAAGTTAAAATAGAACATTTTGGCCGCAATGAGCAAAAGTATGTTTGGAGAAAAATGGGTGCAGAATTTCATGAAAAGAACACCTCTCCAACTGTTAAGCACGGGGGTGGATCGATCATGCTTTGGGCTTGTGTTGCAGCCAGTGGCACAGGGAACATTTCACTGGTAGAGGGAAGAATTAATTCAATTAAATACCAGCAAATTCTGGAAGCAAACATCATGCTGTCTGTAAAAAGCTGAAGATGAAAAGAGGATGGCTTCCACAACAGGATAATGATCCTAAACACACCTCAAAATCCACAATGAACTACCTCAAGAGGCGCAAGCTGAAGGTTTTGCCATGGCCCTCACAGTCCCCTGACCTAAACATCATCGAAAATCTGTGGATAGACCTCAAAAGAGCAGTGCATGCAAGACGACCCAAGAATCTCACAGAACTAGAAGCCTTTTGCAAGGAAGAATGGGCGAAAAAACAAGAATTGAAAGACTCTTAGCTGGCTACACAAAGCGTTTACAAGCTGTGATACTTGCCAAAGGGGGTGTTACTAAGTACTGACCAAGCAGGGTGCCCAAACTTTTGCTTCGGGCCCTTTTCCTTTTTTGTTATTTTGAAACTGTAAAAGATGGAAATAAAAAAGTAATCTTGCTTAAAATGTGTAAACTTTATGCCTTTTGGAGATCAGTTCATCTTCTACTCATCTAAGTATTCACAGTAACAGAAATTTTGACCAGGGGTGCCCAAACTTTTGCATGCCACTGTATGTGTCCTGCTGCCTTCAGATGGCTGCAGGGATTTAATGTACTGAAGGAGAAACTGTATAGTATAAAGCAGTTGTGGACAACAGATACTGTAAGAATCACTTATATTAATTTATCGATCAATGCATTTGTTACACCATGTTCTGTGGCAACTATAATGTGTGACTGCAGCAGTGCTGTTGTAGGGATGTTATCACACTTTCTACAAGTAAGTAGTTGGTAATGTGTCTTGATGTCACAATTTTTAACACTGGCCATCAGAAAAGGTGACTCTACTGTAGCTAGGAATATAAATGTTCCATCCAAATATTGTCAGGTACTTAGCTTTTCTCTCACCTTTTTATAAAAAGCAAAACACCAAAAATTTGGCCAAGAGTAAGAAGCACAGCTGAAGACAGATCACTATTTCTAACACTGGCCATGAGAAAATGTGACCCTACTGTACCTGGAAATCAAACAAAAACATGCTGCATCCAAATATTGTCAGGTACAGGTAGCTTTCTCTCACCCCTTTTAGAGACTGAATAACATTAATATAATTTAATAATAACAACCACTTGTAGAAGTGTGACAGTATCCTTGCAACAGCCCCTTCTGCAGTCAGACAGTAATGGGGAACTCCACCATTTTTACACATCAAAGTCTGTTTACAGGGCCTGAGGAATACTACTGCATATGTGAAACAAGCTGTATAAGCCTTTGGTGTCTCCAGAGGGAGCTGTGTGAAGTTTGATAATCAAGTTGCATTTTGGGTAATGTAAGCACCAGGTTTTGACAAGGAAGAAGAATGTGTGGAATAAAAAGACGATATCTCTGGTTCTGCTGCATCAATTTTGATCCTTTTTGTCCATCGTGAGTCTGACAATGTTGTAGGAGAGTAGTGCTAAATCAGTGGAGTACTCTTTTAAGGTGGTCACAGAATATGGTGTCACACCTGCTATAATCACATTAAATGTTCATTTTTAATGGTAATTTAAATGCATCTTCTGGTTGGTTTATTTAATTGAAATTGTTTATTTAAAGTTTTAAGTATTGTTTCAGAATTGCAGGAAAGTTGCAGTATTTAGTTTGCCCTTGTTGACAAAATCACCAAATAGCCAGCATTGTGACTTTACTCCAGAAACGTGGTTCTAAGACGCAACTTCTAAGACCCAATTTTCTCCAAAATACCACCAACAATACCAAAAGCAAAAAGAGAATCTCAAGGTCAGGAAAATACCGAACTGTGAGAGTGCTGCTTGCACTGATCATTAGCTTCCACTAAATTAGAGCCAACAGTGTAATAATTCCCAGCAGCAGGGAATGAGTTTACTGATCCAGAATCGAAATACAACAAGTTCACTGAAGTACAGCATGAGGGCAGAGTGCTTTGAACTGTTATCACAATGGCAACGTTTACTGGTGAAATAATTTAAGGGATTATTTTCACCAGTAAACATGACTGTGGTCTTCAGAAAACAAATCTGTAGGTTCAGCCAACTGTCTGCTTACTTTCAAAACATAAGTATGACTCATTGGATTCTTAGTCTGATTCTGCTTTCACACCTACAACAGATTTTATTTATTTTATTTGAATCAGGAAGTCATTTTCTGTGGACACTGTAATCCCATTCATTGGTTTCTCCCCGTCTCCCCTGCTGTTTCAGGGTATTCACACCATGTCCCTGTGCATTAATCTCTAGTTTGGCTTGCATTCTCTGAAGCTGTAGGCAAACAGTAATTTTCCCCCCTGCTTGTATAAATAGACTAAAACACAGTCTTTACATTTACCCTCACCCTCTGATATACTTTGAATAGGGGTTTATCACTCTAATGAGACTCAGGAACTGGGAAGCAATTTAAATTTACTTCTTTTTTGTATGTACAGCAACCTGGCAGCATGCAAACAGCTCAGAGGTAGTCGTAGCAGTCTACCTGTTGAGGGGAACAAATCTGTCTCAGTAGTTTTTCTTTTATTTGCACAACATCTGCATATGTTCAGGCATTTCTAGTAGGCAGCAGAGCTTCTCTATGAATATCCATATTCCCCAAATCTCTCCATATACATACACATACACACATATATACATATATATACACATATATATATATATAGAAGGAAAAGGTCAGAGATAGGAAATAAAAGAAAAAATGTAAAAACAACAAAACAAACAAGAGACCAAGATAAACATAAGCAGATTATATTGTATTAATTAGAGAAAACAAACAAGCAACCAAAAAAAAAAAAACTCATCATCTAGGTCATCCTGTTAACGTAATATCAATCAAATAATAATAATATAAAAAATCAACATCATCATATAATTTGAAATAATCGGTGTAATAATTTCTAAGCATAATAATAATCACCATCTACATCCTGACCACCGGTGCAAAAATAAAAATAACAAAATAACAATAATAAAAATAATAAAAATTAAAAATAAAACTAAATACCAAGGGAAAGCAAAATCTGGTAGGGGAGGATCTTGATTAGAATAAACTAAATAAAAATGAAAAGCAAAGCAAAAACACACTCAGTATATGGCAGGTAAGTTTGTGTAGTAAGGTATATTGGGGGTCATGTCAAAGCAGAGGTTAATTTACTGATGACTGTTGATGTGGAGGAAAAATCGAGAAGATGGGCCAGATGTCTTCAGGATCTTCACCACACTTTAAAAACTAACGGTCACTAATAAAGAAAACACTGAGTTCAGATGAGTTCAGATGTGAGCAGAGTTTACTGTTCAAGCAAGCAGTACAGCAAACACAAGTCCTTCCATGGAACGACTGAACATGCAATGCACAGATCCTGCCTTTTATACTCTTTCTGTTACCCCTCCTTCTGTGGTCTTACAACTTTAGTACCTCCTCTTGACCTTGAGCTGCTATTTCTGTCAGACACCATTGTTTTTTCTTTTTACCCATTCTCCTGTAATCGAGAAATAATGGTGTCATCTTCTAGATGGTTCATGCTCCAAGAAATCTGATCTACTTGGTTCATGATAAATAATCGTGTCAACTGCTAGGTGTTTTCCAAATCCCAAGGGCTCGTTTTCATCGGCCCGTAACTAATGGTGTCTGCCCATAGTGCTGAGTCTATTTTTTGTAAAAAACATGTTGCTTCAATGTCCTAGGTGCTTTCCATGTCCCTTAGTGCTTATCTAAACACCTGGTGTTTCCCATGTCCTTTAGATATGTTTACCGTTTACCTTACTTTGGGTTTTTTCCATGGCCATTAGTGCTTTTGCTTCTCTAGACACATGTTTTAGTTCTCATGCTCTGATGTCCTTCATCTATTTTGCTATACTGCTTTTGCTATACTGCTTGTGCTCATTAACACTGTCTGAGTACATGTATTATACAGTTGTACACTTCATCAGACTTCCAGTGATTCATCAATCATTATTTTCATTATTATTATTATCATTTCCAGTGTTAAGACATACCATATAGCTTTTATTCCCCACACTGTGGACCAGGTTTTATTGAAATCAGCTGTTTTATGGTTGAGGGAGGCGGTCATTTTTTCTAAGGATATATGATGTATTAGGAGATTCTTCCACTGTATGACATTAAGGTTATTTTTTGATTTCCTGTTTAAAAGGATCAACTTCTTGGCGATAATTATGGCTGCAATGAGAATATTAGATGTCGTAGGTCTTAGTTGTAAAGCTGATAGGTCACCTAAGATACAGACCTCCAGAGATGAAGGGATGTGGCAGTCCAGGTAGTGAGATAATTGATCTGTAACTTGGAGCCAGAAGTGCCTGATGGGTGAGCAGTGCCAAATGGCATGCAGGTAAGTGTCCGCTGTGTTTTGTGAAAAGTGTGTGCATCTGTCTGATTCAATAAAACCCATTTTGTGTAATTTCTCACTCGTGTAGTGTATTCTATGAATGACTTTATACTGTATGAGTTGTAAGTTCGTGTTATTGCACCTACTGAAGTTGTTTTTACAAATTTGGGTCCAGATGTCGGCATTGGTACTGATGGAGAAATCTTGTTCCCACTTGGAGACTGGGAGCGATAAAGAGGGGTCTGACTTGCTGAGAAATATATAAATTCTTGATAGGATTTTCCTTGGACCTGAGGGATTCAACATTTTCTCTATGGGGATTTGGTGAGTTAGACTGCTACGATTTCTATTGAGTTTTGATAGGATGGTTGATTTTAATTGCAGGTACTCCAGAAACTGTGTATTCCCATCCCGAACTTCTGAATCAGACGATGAAAATTAACAAAGGAACTATCTTGAATAATATGGTAGAGGTGTGTAATTCCTTTATCTTTCCAGGTATTGAAATTTAATGTTTTATTATTGATAGAGAAGTTGTTCTAAATTGGTGAGCGGAGGGATGGTTCAGCTGTGGAGTTGGTGATTTGGAGTGCTTTCCACCAAGCTGTCAGAGTTGAAGCTATAGTTATGTTTTGAAAACTGATTTTGTGAGTGGTTTTGCTGATAAATGGGAAGTCTGATAGGTGCATGTCTTTGCATAGTGCCTGTTCAGTTTCCAACCAGAAAGTATCAAGTTTGACGGGATTGAGACATTTTATGAGATATTTGAGTTGATTGGCTAGGTGATATAAGAGAGTTTTATGCGTGAAGTTTTGTTTTTCCATTAAAATTTTGAGATAGCTGAGTTGAGAGATTTAAACCAGGAGGTGTTGGGAAAAATAGGGATCATAGAAAATAAATAGTTGATTTTTGGTAGGATTGACATTTTAATTGTTGCTATTCTTTCAGAAAGGGAAATAGGTAGGTTGATCCAATGGTTTAAGTCGTCTTGTACTGATTTGAGTTTATAACCATAAAGCATTCTTGCAGGGATGGGTGAGGGTCCTGAAGGAGTAGTAACACATCATCTGCATAAAGAATAATGTTGTGCTCTGTAGTGGATGTCTTAATACCTTTAATGTTGCCGTTTTGCCTTATTGCATCTGCTAGAGGTTCAACGAATATTGCGAAGAGAGATGGAGAAAGAGGACGTCCTTGCCTGGTCCCGTTGTGTAGGGTGAAATTTTGTGAAATTAACCCGTTGGTAGTGACGGTGGCCATTGGTGATGCATATAGTGCCCTTATCCAGTTAATAAATGACTCTCCAAACCCCAATTTTTGTAAGGTTGCAAATAAGAATTTCCAATTAAATTCCCTGCTGAGTCCATAATAACTGTAGTGGTTGCTTTTTCTTTGTTTTGTTTGATTAAATTTGCCAGGTATTTACTTATTATTATATTGCGTTTTGTTGTGTCTCAGCCTCTCTATGAGAAACTGGGTTTTTTTGTTAATGAGATCATTCAATTCCAGTTTATATTTTCTTAATTCACATTATATTTTTTCCATGGGGTTGGTGGCATAGGTGTTTTCAACTTCTTTTATTTTTCCTTCCAATTTAAGTTCCAATTCTGTATCTTTCTTTGAGTATGAAATGATTCTGCCCATTATTAAAGCTTTGTCAGTTTCCCAGAGAAGTATAGGAGAGGTGTTCGGAGAGTCATTCATTTCCATGAAGGATGTCCACTCTCTAAGTAAATGTCAAAATCTTGGTCATTTAGCAGAGATGTGTTAAACCTCCATCTGATGGTTGATTTACATTGGGGTTTTCTGTTGAACTTAAATGAAACTGGTGCATGATTGCTTGTGCTCAAATGAATTTGGGTTTCTGAAATATCTGAGTGGAGGGAGTTGCTGGTTAAGAAGCCTATTCTGGAAGATGACTGATGTACTTGAGAAAAGTAGGATTATTCTCTTTCACCTTGGTGGTTTAACTTCCAATTATCACCAAGGCTGTAGTCCTCCATATATTGATTTAAAACTACTGTGGATTGCCAAGATCTAATATTATCTGCAGTTCTTGATCTATCTATTAACAGGTCTAGCACAGAGTTAAAGTCACCTCCTATGATTTATTCTGAGCTGGGGAAGTTGTTGAGTAGAGAGAATAGTTTGTGATAGAAGGATGGGTCATCTTTATTGGGGCCATATGGGGCGATGTGTAGCATAGACAAAATAAAAAGAAAAGAAAAGGGGTAAGGTGTAACATACTATATGAGTGTAAACATGAAACATATAGACATGACTACTTTGTCAGCGACAGACAGATCAAGGCAGGGGCTTGAGGAGCGCTAGGAGACTGTGGTGTGGTTACTTAAGTTTATGTTGTGACAGGTTGCATAGATTACTTTAGTATAGCCAAGGTGTCAGTTCATTCATTCAGTGTTCTGGGATGCCATGCGAGGCTGAGATAGCGGGTCTGATCGTGAAGGAATTTCCAGAAGGAGTGTCCGGAGTAATGGACGGGCAAAATGCCGGACAAGGAGAGGCAATGAAACAGGTCATGGTGACTGGAAAAAGGGTCAGCGCTAACGTTGGAATGACCGGGAACGTTAGCTGTGCAGAGAACATGTTGGTGTGTAATGGAGTGCATTGGTGAATTTGGCGGCACATGGACAGCAGATTGAGCAGATCTGAGATCTGAACGAATGTAGCAGTGATACGCTTGGGAGGATCGACAGCTCGTGAATTCTTTTAAGAGTTCTGGAATGCCATAGCGAGGCAGAGGTGACGGATCCGAGGAGTGTGCAGAGTACTGGACGGGCGAAATGCTGGACAAGGAGAGGGCAATGAAACAGGTCATGGTGATGAGATCGAACGACGGGAAGGTTATGTTGTACTGGTCGTGAAATGGGAAAGAGAGTCAGCAATAGCATTGGAACGACCAGGAACATTAGCTGCGCAGAGAACATGTTGGTGTGTAACAGAGTGCCAGATTAGGTGGCGCATGAACGGCATGATGGATAGGGCATTTGAGCGACCTTTGTTGATTATGTTTTTGACTGCCAGGTTGTTGAGTATGCAAGGATGAACTTGCGGGACAGATCGTGGCCCCGCACGATGGCTGCGGCTCTGGGGTAGATTCACTTGTGAGCTCTGGGGCCATGCTGTTGCAAACTATCTTCCCTTGTAGAAACCCCCAAAATCGGCAGGAGGAACAGCGCGGTGTACAGATGGATGTTGTGTGGGTGAGTCAGTTGTTCGTCATAGAAGAAGGTGAACCGTTCCAGTTGGCGGGAAGGTTGAGCCAAAGATGGATTTTGGCACAGCTTGGACTGTCCAGGGAGATGGAATTTTATGAGTGATGGGACGGATGAAGCGATTGATAGCAAGTGAGAGCTAAAGGTCTGCCCTATGGAGAGAATACATAGGATGAAGTGGCCTAGAGGTGACCTCCTAGAGGAGGGAAAGAAGTTGGCATTTGGTGCAGCATGGGGCGAGGAGGAATTGGAGATCAAAGCTGATTCGGATGAGCTTTTGATTGGGAGTGAAGCCTGGAACAGATTTGTGTCAAGAGTGATTCAGAAGAACTCGACGGATGTGGAGGGGCCCTCTGTTTTCTCTGGAAATGGTGGAACCCCGAGGTCGGAGGAAACTGAAGTCAGAGTGACCAGACCGTAAGCGGGTGGTGAGGCAGGAGAAATTATAAAGAAATCATCCAAGAGATGGAGTACCTAGCTTTATGAAGTAGGGTAGTGAGGGCAGGCAGGGCAGGTGTGGCCTCCACTGCAGAAGAAGCGGAACTGGGATATGGTACATCCGGCACTGTTAAAGTTATTGAATATAGCCTGACCTCCTTGGTGCATGATGGGCCTGCCTTTTAACTATGCCATTGGTTGTGGGCAAGATGGCGGATGGGGCTGACGATGCCTGCTTTGGAGGTATGGCTGCTGGTGGGGCGGCTGACGATACGTGAGAGAAAGCTGAAGCTCTTGTTTGGGCTTAATGTGGCTCAGCATGGGTGGGAGCAGGAAGAGGCTGGGTGAGATGGGGCACTACATGGAGAGCATAGTAGGGCTGCACGGGTGGCGAAGATGTGGTAGTAAATTTCGTTGTTGAGTGTGTCCCAGTATGTGTCCTCATTGAACTGCTGAAGCCGGGCAGCGGCTTCTGAGGCAAAGTGGATGTGATACTGGTAGAAACCACTGCCTCCCAAATGGAGGGCCAGATTAAGAATAACAGCCGTGTAATCATCCATTTCCTGCCAGCGGATGGGAAATTTTGAACAAACAATGTCTGTGAAAGAGAGAAAGCATATGTGAACTCTGTGGGAGTAAGATCTCTGGAATGGGTGGGTGTTCTCTCTTTCAGTAGAGGGGTCCTTTGTGTCCTTCAAGGAATCTGTCGGCAGGTGGTTGATGAAGGGAAGGCATGATAAGGAGAGCGAGATCTGTATAATTATCGTCTATGATTTGTTTGCGTATACTAGCAGGAACTGGAGAAGGACGAGAGATGAAAGAGTTAGGATGACGAATGGGAGGATTAGCTGTAGACGGGGTAAAGTTGATGGTTGCCTGCTGGGCTGGAATGGGTTGAAAGGGAAGACCAGGGTTTAGCAAGGGCTAAAGAGTAAAGCTGGGCACCAGCATCCCGGTGCCGAAGGCTCCAGCTGACGTGAGCTGCAGGTACTGGTAAAGTTGGGAGACGGAAGGCCCTGGCATCCCGGTGCCAGGAGCCCCAGCTAGAGCAAGCTGCAGCGGTTGCTGGATGTGGATAGCACGGGGCCCCTGCATCCCGGTGCCAAATGCCCCAGCTGAAGCCAGTTGCTGTGGTTGTTGGAAGTGAACAGCTGGGGCCCCTGGCGTCCCAGTGCCAGGAGCCCTGGCTAGAACGAGCTGCTGCAGTTGCTGAAAGTGGGTGGCAGGCCAAATGCCCCTACTGAAGTCAGCTGATGTGGCTGCTGAAAGTGTACAGCTGTGGGTGCTGGGATCCCAGTGCCTGGGGCCCTGTCTAGAGTGAACTGCTGTGGTTGCTGGAAAACAGTGGCAGTGGGCGCTGGCATCCCGGTGCCAGGTTCCCCTGCTTAGGCTGGCTGCTATGATTGCTGGGGCTGGATGGCAAGGGGCGCTGACGTCCCAGTGATATTTGCCCCGGATGTAGGCTGCTGGTGTTGAAAAACCTGATGGGAGCTGGAGGGGCCTGGAATTCCGTAGTAGTTAATAGTGTTAGATATTGGCGAGAGGTGGTTACTGAAGCTGTTTTTTTTTCTTTCTGGGTGATGATCTCTGTCTTTGCTTTTGTTGCTGGCCTTTCTGCTGTCTTTGCGCTGGATGATGTTGGTGAATTGTCCCTTCACCAGAGGCGATGACGTCGTGTTGTTGGGGTGCGCGTGATGATGTCACCCGGAAGAGAGCCGGTATTTACGGAACGGTGGGGATGACAGGCATGATGTTTACCATGTTCACCATCTTAGTTTAGTATTTCATAATTAGCACAAACATAAAGTACAGCTGAGGGTGATGGAAATGTCATTACTTTTGCAGGTATTTAGTCATAAACCAAAGTATTGGACAAATAGAAATTCTGACCTGATGGTGGCGCTAGATGAAAAGGATCACCAAAGTTCTTACAATTAATCATTAGTGGGACATTAATGTACCAAATGTAATGGCAATCCATTCACTAGTAGTTGACATTTCATTCAAAACCACAAATATGAACCTCATGGTGGCACTAGAGGTAAAGTCAGAGGATCACCAAAGTCATTAGAATACATTGTCTTGGTCTTGACCAACCAACTGACAGACCGACATTGCCATCTCCAGAGCTGTGCCACTAGCTTGGTTAAAAATCTCAGGCCAATGACCCTAAGGCTGCTTTCAGACAGAATCAGGCATTGCTGCGATTAAGCGCAGGGTTGTGCGGCGGTGTAGGAGTGTCACATACTAACCAGCAAACCCAGCTTGAAGACCAATACAAGCCAAGTGACTACACGACAATTAACGCCTTGTACTCCCTTGTGGCAGGGTTGAACAGCTGATGTACAGTCATCACGGCGGCGATCAATCAGTCTCTCTTCCATCTTCACAGTTGCTCAGTAAACAGCTGAATGCTACAATGCTACATGGTAAACAACAACAAGTTCTTCTTCACCTGGGCGTTTTTCCGGTCTGAAGCTGGCGTGATTGGCAGCTGCAGCGTGACATCAGCTGCGTTTCTCCAAAAGTTGATTCTGTTTTAACTTTTCGACGTAGGACAACACACAACTTTATGTTCTGCTGACTGGTAGTGACAGACAAATGTTCTCAAGTTATGGCTTAACGTTACTTGAAAAGCAACCATTCATACAGCCAAGTGCTGCATGTGTCTAGACTAGCACTAACTTTGACAGCTGGCTATGTTAACTAGCTTATTAACTTAGCAGATAAGAAAACACTAGCTAGTAATTTTAGCTACTTAGCTTTCACTCACTCAGCCAAATATGAACATACACTCACTCACTCACTCACTAGCTTGCTTGAATGCCTTATGCGCTCCAGCCCAGGGTTTTCTGCCAGAACAGCTGTCAACACGGCGATAAGAAACGCGCAACTATCGCGGACCAAACAGAGAGTAATTTAATAGCCTATACTCATAGAATGGGGGTTACAGTACGTAACCAACGGTATGCACGCTCGCCTGTTCATCTATGTTGCTGTCGCAGTGTTTTGGCACGAGAATTGTTTGGGCAGCGTGAAAGCGTGGTAGAGTAGCAGTTATTTCCATATCAGTCTCTGACTTTGGCATGGCTAAACCAGAGCCGTGGACTTTCGAGTCAGGCTAAAGTCATAAAATGACTTGAATGTCTCAAATCAAGTCAAGTGTTTAGGGAGTCTCAAGTTTTGATCTGGTAATACTCTGCAAAAATAAAACAACAGGCAGGCCTTGTATAACAATTTATAACAAATGCATTGAAATGACTTGGTCTCACCAATGAAAAACACACTGGTAACATAGTTTCGGAAGCAAAATGTTCCTATGTGTGTCATTTTTATAGTCAGCATTTACAGACCTGAAAGACTTGCAACTGACTTGCAATTTTCTTACGAAGAATTAAGACCTAACTGGAACTTCACTTCAAGGCAAGACTTTGAGACTTAACACTGACAAGACTTCAGACTAGATTCAGATTTGTTTTTGGCTGACTTGAGATTTGATTTGGACTTGTTTCACTTTACAGGAGACTTAACTGACTTTTTTAAATTTACTTGAGACTTGACTTGGACTCGTTTCAGTAGACCTGGGGACTATATAACGTTGCGTACACACAAAACAGAGCCTGAAAGAGGCGTACGCCACTTCCCACGCAAAAGTTGTGATCTATAAAAACAAACGTGATGGGAGAATGTGTGCACCTGTAAGTAAACTCTGACCCATGCATACGAACATTTTGGAGACAGGGGAAATTGGCAACGCAGATGGTGAGGTGGTGAATTGAAGCCAGTATAATAATACCTCTCACACATTTAATTTCACTTAATATCAAATGTTAATTATAGATCTTCATTATCATAAACATTCAAACTGGCAGTGTTATTTGTACTTCCGCTTGTAGTGAGACATAACTATTCCATAAGAACCTTTCAATTTGAAAAGCCAACTCAAATCTCAAATCAAAGTCTGCTCAGTATTTCATCATTGCTTTCTCACCAACACATTCCCCACCCCCGGAGCACAGAGGAGAGGACCGGACTGTAACGAAGAAATTAATAAATTATCATCATCGGCTGTAGAAATCCACATCAAATAGCATTAAAGAATTGCAGAACAGACCGTCAGTAGTTTTTAATAATATCTTCTAATACTGTGCATATCACCAAGTATGATTTTAGATATTATATAGTTTTTTGTGTGTACAATCACTGTAGTGAACACGACTGTGTTGTCAGGCACACAGAGCGCACTGGGGACACCACGGTGGCCGCCACACAACCTCTGCCTTCTCCAGTCATCTCACCTGGCACATCTTCACCACCTGCACATGGATTGTGTAAATTAGCAAAGTCTGGAAATAAAACCAGTGACAGCTCTTGCACAATTGTTACACTCCATATCCTCACTCAGTCCTAATCATAATGCAGGCCAAGTTCACCGTAGCAAAACTGCAGCAGCAAGATGTTGCCACTGCATTTTCTTTTATTTGTGACCCTGCTGCTGTGACCACCAAACAGGATGTCCTTTCTGACCTCCAAGCACCTTGATTTCTGTGTCAGAAAAATTCAGTTTCTTCCTCTTCCTCTTCCTCTCAGTTGTTTCCATGATACACCGTAGCGAACCATTGATCATCAGGCTCATTTATATGCATTCATATTCATGTGGTGCTTTGCATTGACCATTTTTGGTTGAATGTGGGTGTTTAGAGGGCTGGAGTATGAGGCGGATACACGTGCACACATTTCCAGGTGGACTGTGATTTATAAAGGGAACCTTGCCTCCAGGTGTGCATACACCTGGAGGCAAGGTTCCCTTTATAAATCACAGTCATACATACACACGGTTTTATGCATCTTTAAGTCAGATTTTTTCTTTGGTGCACGCCATTTTTGTGTGCACGTACACTTCAGTATGGATCCTACGCACTGTTTTATAAATGAGACCCCGGGACTTGTTTCAGTTAACTTGAGACTTGACTTGGACTTACCCTCAAGGACTTGAAAAAGTTAGACTTAACACTGACAAGACTTCACATTAGATTAAGACTTGTTTTTGCCTGACATGAGACTTGCGACTTTGTTTCTATTTAGTGGAGCAGATAAGCTCGTATATGGAAGGTATTGTGCATTTCACGTCTAAAGCATGAAACTTTCTTCAGTGTTTCCATAAACCATGAAGTTTATTTTCAGATAAGGAGACATTTCAGATTTAATAATTATACTAATAATTAACTTGAGGATGGATTTGGACTCTTTCGACAAGGACTTGAGACTTGATTCGCACTTGTTTTGATCAACTCGAGATTTGACTCATATGTGCCCTAAAGTCTGGGCTAAGCTACCAGTATATCACACATTTAAATGTATTCATCTATAAATTAACTAGTTCTTTAGTTCAATTCAATTCAATTCATTTATATAGAGCCAAATCATAACAGAAGTTATCTCAGGGCACTTTTCATGTAGAGCAGGTCTAGATCGTACTCTTTATAATATTATTTACAGAGACCCAAAAATTCCCACCATGAATTGAGCAAGCACTAGGCAACAGTGGCAATAGGCACCTTGAGCAGAACCAGAATATGGGGCAGTCATCTGCCTCAACCAGTTGGGTTGAGAGAAAAAAAGAGAGGGGGAGAGGGGAGAGAAAGAAAGAGAAAGACAGAGAGAGAGAGATGTACAGTAATAGTAATGGTAATGGTAGTGGTAATACGGAGCCCTGGAGTGGACATAGAGGCCTATATATTGAGGCCAAGTTTTAGTACATCGAGCACTCGAAATGCTATTGCGTGTGCACAAGATACAATTTATTCCCACGCTTTGATTAATTCATGCGCACGAGATACAATTCGTTCCCACCTTTTTGGTTAATTTGTGCGCACAAAATACAATATCGTTACCATGTTTTGGTTCATTTGTGCACGCAAGATAAAATTTGGTACCACGTTTTGGTTAATTTGTGCACACAAGATAAGTGTATATACAGAGAGCCAGCACAACAGACCTCTCTCGTTGACTGTCCCTTCACTGCCCTGTTGCCTACACACAACAAACAGCGCTGTCCATTGTTCTGAAACAACAGCTAAGCGATGATCACATGTATCTCGGCCAATAATTTTGTTGTTTTTGCTACTTTTTTATAGATACATAAAGCTAAGCCCTTAAGACCCCTCGTGGCGCAGAGCCCGATTGCATCTCAATTGATAAATATGGGTTAGTTTACTAGATACTTAATCCAAGTATTCCCACCATTCGTGAAGAAGCACACTTTATTAGCAGTTAACTATACACTTATTAACAGTTAACTATGCTTTTTGCAGCTACTGGATTTAAAGCAAGAACAATGCCTTATTAATCTAATTAAATCCTTTAGACATTTCTTATAGTGTAACACATAGTCTTATTAACACATAATAATGTTAATAAGCATCTTATAAGGACTTTTGAGGGCCTTATTACCTATTAACACTTATTACAAGGACCTTGATATAAAGTATTACCAGCACTTCAACGAGCTACAGCCCAGCCCCTACATGGGGTGGCTGACCCTGGCACCAGCCCTCCATGTGAAGCCGCTGAGTACAGTGCAGCTTCTCTTGATGCAATCTCGGAGGGACAAAGAGATGAGAGCCCTCAAGGCTGGTTGTTCCCTTCCATTATACAGTCATCTTGGGTCTCTCTAGAAAGGGAGAGGAGGAGAGAGGAGCTCAGTGCATCACAGGAAGTCTCCCGGCAGTCTAGGGCTATAGCAGCATAACTAAGGGATGGTTCAGGGCTCACCTGAGCCAACCCTACTATAAGCTTTATCAAAGAGGAAAGTCTTGAGTCTACTCTTAAATGTGAGGGAGGTGTCTGCCTCCCGTACACAAACTGGGATCTGGTTCCACAGGAGAGGTGCTTGATAGCTGAAGGCTCTGACTCCCATTCTACTTTTAGAGACTCTAGGAGCCACAAGTAACCCTGCATTTTGGGAGCGCAGTGCTCTAGTGGGGTAATAGGTTAATTGAGCTTGTTAAGATATGATGGTGCCTGACCATTAAGGGCTTTGTAGATGAAGAAAAGGATTTTAAATTCTATTTTGGATTTTACAGGAAGCCTGTGTAGAGAAGCTAATATGGGAAGTACATGATCTCTTTTCCTTGTTCTTGTCAGTACACGTGCCGCTGCATTCTGGCTCAATTGGAGAGTCTTAAGGGACTTATTTGGGCAGCTTGGTAATAGGGAATTGCAATAATCCAGTTTAGAAGTAACAAATGCATGGACTAGTTTTTCTGCATATTTTTGAGACATGATGTGCCTGATTTTTGCAATAGGTAAAAAAAAGACAATTCTTGAAGTTTGTTTTATGTGGGAGTTAATGGACATATCCTGATCAAAGATAACTCTGAGATTCCTTATAGTGGCAAGGGCAGTGCCATCTAGAGAAACTATATCTTTAGATAATGTGTTTCAGAGGTGTTTGGGGTCAAGTAAAATAACTTCAGTTTTGTCTGAGTTTAACATCAGAAAATTGCAGGTCATCCAGGTTTTTATGTCATTAAGGTATGCTTGAAGTTTAGCTACGCAATTGGTTTCATCTGGCTGTACAAACTGATATCAATCTGATAAATAGGATTTAAACCAGCTTAGTGTGGTGCCTGTAATGCTAGTCTCTGTAATAGGATATGATGGTGGTGTCAAATGCAGCACTAAGATCTAACAAGGCAAGTACAGAGGCAAGTTGTGTGTAGAAAGTCACACAACTGATTGGCAACTGCTTTCTAAAGGATCTTAGAGAGAAAGGGAGGGTTAGCTATAGGTCTATAGTTGGCTAAAACCCCTGGATCAAGAGTGGTCTTTTTAAGAAGAAGTCTACTTTGGTGGTACATAGCCTGTTAATAAAGACAGATTGATCATATCTAGTAAGTAAGTGCTAACTAAGGGTAAAACTTCTTTAAGCAGCCCAGTTGGGATGGACTTCTGAAACTCTTTAATCATTGAATACTCAGCCTCAGGGGTGTAAATAGTGCACTGGGGGCCCTGGGGTGGGGGGTGGGGGTTGGGGGCTTAGAGAGAGAAGCGGAAGGACTCCACAGTGCCGACTGGGGAGTCACACAGGGTGATGGGGGCGGGTGGGGCTGCATTCTTCCTGTAATCTACTACCAACGCCACTGTCTTTAGAGCATTGAGCTCTAGGTTGTTCTGTCTGCACCAAGTCACTAGATGGTCAATGTCCCACCTGTAGGCGGACTCGTCCCCACCAGAGATGAGCCCAATGAGGGTGGTGTCGTCCGCGAATTTCAGGAGCTTGACAGATTGATGACTGGAGGTGCAGCTGTTGGTGTACAGGGAGAAGAGTAGGGGGGAAAGGGCGCAGCCTTGAGGGAAACCGATGCTGATGGTCCGGGAGTCAGAGACAGGCTTCCCCAGCTTCACATGCTGCTTCCTGTCCGTCAGGAAGTCTGTGATCCACCTGCAGGTGGAGATAGGCACATTCAGCTTAGAGAGCTTGTCCTGCCGCAGAGCCGGGATGATGGTGTTGAAGGCAGAGCTAAAATCCACAAACAGGATCCTGGCATAGGTTCCTGATGAGTCTAGGAGGATGGAGGGCCATGTTTACTGCAACATCCACAGACCTGTTGGCTCTGTAGGCGAACTGCAGTGGGTCCAGGAGAGGGTCAGTGATGGCTTTCAGGTGGGACAGCACAAGGCGCTCAAATGACTTCATTACCACAGAGGTCAGGGCGATGGGTCTGTAGTCTACATCTTCTAACATCTTCCAAAAACTTTTCTATCCAGACTCTGGGTGGTTACAATGAAGAGAAGCCCCAAGAGCAAGACAGATGTGGACATCCAAGTCTTATGTAAGTTTAAGAGGACGCCCTTACACTGTCCTACACTGCAAAAGATGATAATCACAACAAACTGTGAAACCACTAAGTGTTCATATCTTCGAGAAACAAGATAACATTGTAAGTGAGAGGAAATACTTTCACTTTTTCCAATTTTCCAAGGTATTTGTTTGTCAATAATAATATCAAATCATGTAATATGTTTTAAATAGAAAGTACTATACTCATTTCAACATTTTGTCTGGATGGTCTCTTAATTGTGGAAAACTAAAAACAAGCAAGGCTGCAGCAGGAACATCATGACATCATGTTCTCACTTTTTATTTTATTTTATTTTTCTGAGGACAAACTGCCTTCTCTCAGCAATGTCTCTGGCTCTAAACGGCTCGTCAGGAGGGACTTTTTTTTTTTTGCAGTGCCCTGCATGTGGTGCTGATGCTGCGCGCTCATGAGCCCGAAAAAAGCCCCTCTGGAGTTTGAAGACCAATCAGAACGCTTATCAGACTTCACCATCCCCTCTCTCCGGCGCATTCGTCCGCCACAGTCCCTTGACTCTCACACTCTTCCTCCTGCCTCAGACAGGAAGATGGTACCGTGCACAGAGCGTCCTGCACGCGGACCGAAGGCGTCACTGGATAACCCGCTGCGGGACTTTTAAACTCGTCATGCCGTGTTACGCTAGGTTTCTGCTTTTACTTTTGTGTTTAATTCTGATCGGGGAGTGCAGGAAACACAAAAGTAGGAAAAAGCGGTGGTCCGCGCCGACGGAGACTCACAAGCCAGGCACGTAAGTAGCCTGAAAACCTTTCTTTATTTTATTTTGATTAAAGTGAACTCCGACCTCCAGAGATCATGGTAGGACAAATATCCAGGAGAGACTCCAAACAGAGAGACTGAAAAGTGGAGAAAGAAAGAAATTAATTTAATCTGGTAACCTGTTCTAAGCAACCTGTTCAGTATTTATTTTATTAGGAACTGCAAAGCAACAAACAGTACAGAAAACACAAGATTCAATTTTAAATAAAACTTTACAACAAAAAAATGTTAGAGGGCTTCACATTTGTAATTTAAGGGCTCCTATGCAATGGAGAGCTGCTTAGCATGCTCTTGCCTTCCCCTCCCTCCACTCTCTAGTAAAAAGTATAAGTCTGGTGATATTCTATGTGTTTCTTATTGTAAACAAATCCCATGTGCAGAGCCCAAACCAACAATGAATGTATCCTATAAGTATAGTGTTTGTATCTAAAGCCTGATCTTCTTCCTCTGTGCCATAGAGCTCCATTGTTGTCCAAAAACTATTAAAAATACATCAATGAGCCACACTTTTGCACTGGGTGACATGCTCCTTCATTACCATTTTGACTTAGTCCCACATATACTGTCCTGCTGCCCCAAATACTCACTAGAGCACCAAATGGGGATTAATCCACCACTGAAAATAGTCCCCAACAAATGCACTATTTCCTCCTGTTACGTTTGTTAAAAACGACACTGTCTAGCTGTCCAGGAAATAACAGAGCCTTTAAAAAAAATTAAACTATATATTTTACCTCCAACGGCCTTGGGGCTGAAAGCCACAGACAGGGTAGGGAAGTCCAGCCTAGTATCCTTGGAAATATGTTCATATTTGACAATTTGGCTCCTCATGATCTACATCCAATGTCAATAAACATAGGGGAGACCGGAGTTGGTTGTCTCACAGGTTGGTTGTCACAGTGCTTATTACAGCCACACTAGAGGGCGCTGTTTCATTATGTTGATATCAAACATTTGGCAGGAAGTCATGCTCACTTTTATCTGGTCATTTTGTGAAAGATACCAAAAACACTGAGGTGAGGAGAAATATTGTAATTTTAATGGGTCAGAGTAATTTTACATGTTGGTGTTGTTTTTGTAATGAAAGTTTGTAGGTGATTAGGCATTTCATAATCAAACACTTATGAAAAAGAGGAAGGTAATAGCTTTAATTTGAGTCTTGTCAGCGGCTAGCTAAAGGCATGTGGTAGCTAGCATAAAATCTCAACCCATATTCAACTTCAGACTACCTGTTTGTTAACTAGTTTGCCAAGCCCAGAAGATCTCTGGCCATTTCCAAAGGCTTGCCCAAGGAAACTTGCCCAGACAAGAAAAAACGCAAAAGTGCAGTACTAACTGATACAGCTGTTAAAGCAGAGATTGAAATTGAGAAAAAGGCTGCTGCTGCTAAAAAGAGAATATTCAGTCAAAAAAAGTTCACAGTCCACAAATGCTGCCCCCCAGCCCACCACAAGTGTAGCCCCACCTAAAGAGAAGAAGAAGAGGCAAGTGTGGTGGAAATCGTGTATTTCCTTTTGAAGAAGTGAGCAAATAAATGAAGATCCAACAAGCCGTTGTCTTTTGTATATTTAATTAAACAAAGAATAAAACAATCAAATAAACATGGTAAATAAGAATAAAAAGTAAATAAAAGGAAGAGCAGGCGAGCCCACAGAGTCGATCCGATTTCAGCTGAAAGGACAGAGATCATACACCAAGATGCGTACGAAGCGTCTGTCCAAGAAGGAAAGATGCAGTCACATATTTATACCCTCACAATACATAGCAGACATAGCAGAGAATGGCAAGGATACCAGAATCACCTCTAACCCAGATAGTCTGTCTCCAGCTAAGTGTTCCTGCCCAAGGCTGGAAACCCAGGGCAGACGGTCCTCCAGACTGCAGCTGTCCTTCAGCAACAACACCCAACCAAGATACCAATGTACCTTACAACAGAGATGACCCAAGACAGAAATTATCTAAGTATGTAGAATGCAGACTAAATGACTAGCAAACAAGTTATTACACCAAAACATATCTAGCAACAGGAAAAGAGAAATTTTGCCCTCACAGCAAGAAATGTCAGAGTCCTCTGATGAAGAGGAGTGTTTCTGCCTTGTCTGTGTTGAGCCATACACAAATAGCCGGCCCAAAGAAGTATGTCTGCAATGTGTTGTCTGCAAAAAATGGGCTCACACAGATTGCACCCCTGGCAATGCAGTATACAATTGCCAGAACTGTGACTCATGTGACTCTGAATGAGGTGCACAGTTTCCTATGTAATAACCTGATTTACATCAGTTATTTTGTATTTGCTCTCATCTTGGATTTTTGCCAAACTATTGATATGATTGTTAATCTGCATTAGATTTATTGAAATGTTTCATGCATCTATAATAAGATTCATATAACTGTTCATATATTACTCTGTTCAGACAGTGATTCAGTAATTTATAGTTAATACATTTTTTTTTTCAAGGCGATTCAGTACCTGAAAAGCTTAATAATAATTCTTGTTTACGTTAGAGAATTACTGACCTGGAAGAATTTGATTTCCTGTTGACCTCTGAGTGATCACGCGAGAATTAAATAAGAAGAGAGAAAAAATGGTGTAGAGTGTAACCAGGGTCTATCTACTCTTGATTACAGTTTATAAAACAACGATGCAAGCTTGCTTAAAGGAACAAACTAAAACAAAAAGTGCACTTCAGGTTAACACAGACTAAAGACAAAAAATTGCCCGGGTCATTCTATTTTATTTCATTTTTTATTTTTCATATTGGGGTTTTCTGCATTTTGATTGAATTTTGCATTCAGTTAATACAAAATTGAAGAGATTTGCAGTGACATATTGGGTTCTTAAAACCAGACTTAATCCCTTAGCCTATCATTGGTTATTAGAGAGTGAGAGTCATAGTTTACCCTAAACAAGTTTATTTTACAATGAGATGTCTCTTTCACCATTTTACTTTGTATTGGATGTTACAGGGGTTTAATCCATTATAGAGTAAAACATAAAGTGTTCCTTATATCACAAGCCTATGGTGAAAGGGTTACAACTAGATAAAGCTTATGCACTTCATTGAACATGGAGAGAATTCAGACAGACAGTTAGTAGACAGCTTAGACAGCTACATTGACATATTGATGTTGTAGTCCTTTTTGTTCCCAGATGTTTGTAGCACATATACACATTCACTCAAAATTGCTCAAGTTACTTGTTAGAAAACACTGGACATTCGTTAAAAATGTTGGCAAACTCAGGTTACTTCTGGTCATATATTTTGATAGAGATCAGTTCAGAAAGACAATCAGCATGGCAAACATACATGTTATAGTCCATATGTTCTCTTTTAATTACACACACGCTCACTCTCTCTCTCAGACACAGACACAGTGTAGCTTTAGTTCCTCATTAGAAAACAATTACCAACAATCTATAGGCACATTAACGTAGGCTACTTATATGCTAGGCTGATATTATAATGAATTGTTATGAAACTATGGCTTTAATAAAATCAATTTTTGCAACACTGTAAATTCCTTCATTTTACTTCACATTACAGAGGATAATTTAAACAGAAAATCATGGTTCACATTCACGGTTTAAACAAATAGACAAATACAAAAGGCAGTGATGAATATTATAGGGATGGTGATTTTATTAATTTTAAAACGTATTTTGTGTCTCTAGCTTAAAAAACAAAAAAGTTACAAATGTTTAAAAAAATATATATTTTTTTTTACTAAAACCCCATTGTCAACTATAGAGACAACCAACCCCATACAACCAACGCCCATACATCGTGACAACCAACCCCATGATGGGGAAAGAGATACCCATTTCAACCCAAGATCTTAAGCTTCCCTCTAATGTAGGAATGACAACTGTAAAATGTGTTGATGATGAG
The DNA here is from genome assembly GCA_008360985.2 of Macquaria ambigua. Taxonomy (NCBI): domain Eukaryota; kingdom Metazoa; phylum Chordata; class Actinopteri; order Centrarchiformes; family Percichthyidae; genus Macquaria; species Macquaria ambigua. The sequence goes on along the minus strand of VMKM01001321.1, from coordinate 110,873 downwards.
CAATTCACGCGAGAGTAAAAAGTGAGACAACCAACCCCGGTCTCCCCTACAGTTTCAATGTACTATAGAAGGTAATGGTTCATAGAGACAAGTGCAACACACATCCATAGAGAATAACACACATCCGCGACATCATGAAGCACTGCATTTTTTGAAGCCTGTAGCCCAGACTAAATGAGTCATACAGTCAAGGTAAATTAGCCAGGATATGCTGATCCAGAGAGTGAAAGTAATAAAATTGCTGCTTTTCTGGAGGGAAGTGTGTAAAGAGGCCATCATGGTTACAATAATAAACATCTAGTTCAGGTTATGGAACGATCGTGGTTTAAAAAACAATGTTAACTCACGGTTGGAACCTTCCATGTGAAAGTAAGTGGAACCCTCTAAAAAAACAGAGAAAAAACAGTCATCAGCACATTAAAATAAAGCACTAATGGCTAATGGTCAGTGTTGCTCAACAAGAGACAGATCTGTTAACAAGCGACAGAATGGAGTTTTTCCTTGCCACTGTCGCCTAGTGCTCGCTCATGGTGGGAATTGTTGGGTCTCTGTAAATATAAAGAGTACGGTCTAGACCTGCTCTATATGAAAAAGTGCCCTGAGGTAACTTTGTTATGATATGGCGCTATTTAAATAAAACTGAATTGAATTGAATTGAATTGACAGGGTTCATAAAAGGAGGACATATTTAACATATTTTCTACTGTATATTGTAAGGGTGCTCCGATTGATCGGCTGATATTCATTCTAAATAGTTTGATCGGTGGTCTGTGTAAAGGCCAATCAGAAGAGCCGATCAGATGATGCATAACACGCTGCTAAAATGACTTCACCGGTCTGGCAGTTCTACCAGATGTCTGAAAAACACAAGGAATTTGCAATTTGCAAGGTGTGTTCCAAGGAAATCCCTCGTGGATGAACGCAACCAAAAAGTTTCAACATCACAAACCTCATCAGACATTTGAAGGTTAGTTATGTCAAGGAATATGATGATTTTTCAAAGCTAAGGCAGAGAGAGAGTGGGACCGTTTAGCAACTCACTCAGCTGTCAGTAACAGAGACATTGCAACGACAGCAACCCTACAGCCAAGGTCACTAATAGGCGGACCACGGCCCACAAATGGACTCAGACAGCGTCCTATCCATATGGACCTATAACTGATACATTATTGAGAATTATTACATTTTGAGTGTTTCAGTTTTAACCGTCACAGCTTAACCGGCTACTCAGCCAATCAAATGTGCATTCCGGTAAGCATCACGACTGGAGTCAGTGAGTGAGATACATATAGGAAAGCTATATTTGTTAAGCGCTAAGCTGCTCCCAATAACCAAGCGTAGGTATTTGGTATGTTGCTATGGTTTAAGTTGTGTCTCTAAGAGAGACAATGGAATATGTTGCACATGTTGCCTGCCAATAAACAAACAGTTGTCAATTCATGATACATTCTCATCTCTTAATTTTAATACTTAATATACAATGTTGTTAAGAATAGTTAAATAAATAAAAAATACTACATGATAAATAGAAGGCTTCAAATAGACCCTGTTATTGGTGATCAGTATTGGCCAATACTGCTTCCAGAGATTGGTGACTGGCCCCAAAAATCCTGATCGGAGAACCCTTAGTATGTTGGGGGGACAGATTGGTATTTTCTCAGTATGGGGGACACCCCCCCCAAAGAATGCGTGGTTATGCCCTTGACCATAGTCACAATCTTTCCTTACCCTAACCAAGCGTTTTAGTTGTTTAACCTTAACCATAGTTTATTTGGCATAATCACAAATTGATATAATTATTATACAATAAAAACATTAGCATTAAATGTAATCCAGAGAATCCACGTTTTCTCCTGGCAAAAGGGTTGGGAAATCGGAAAGTATTGAGAGATATACTTCTACATTGTGGGTTTTGGTCTTTTCATGTGTTCAATTGGTTGACATTAATAAAAAAATAGAATAACACCAGCTTTATCCTTTAAGACCAAACTCTAATGGCACTTTATAAACCTCCCCTCTCTGTCTTCTGGCCTATTGCCAGTCCTCTGTCAAAAAAGGTTGTGGATGGAACCAAAACCCGAAAGGTGAAGACCAGCCACCTTCTGCGCATAGACGAGCATGACTTCACCATGAGGCCCGCCTTCGCAGGTAAGTTCTGTGAGCTTTAGGAGACACGTCATGACTTGTAGTCAGTGATCATGTTGGTGACTGTGAGAATATTTGTCCATTGTTCTTGTGTCAGTTAGTTAGAGAAGTCTGTTTTCTGAGTGATGTCACACCAACAGGATTAGGTTAGGTTCACCCTTTGTTGAACCTGAAGTGAATGTTGATACGTACCTGTACTGGGAAAGCAGAAGCAAGTTTATTTTTCCCACCTGTCTTCTCTTCCACTCTACCGCCAAACCTAAAGAGTACAGTAAGGTGAGATGTGAATCTTGCAGCCACAAGCTAAAGAAAAAAGAAAGAAACAGATAAATTCTCAGAAGGTTCTATTACACTGTAAATACATTTTGACACAGGGCTGAGCAGAGGGCATCCTGCAGCACCTTGTAGAAAAACCTGCTAAAATTACCTCTGAGGCCATTATTTGTCACCTCTGATTGTATTTCCAGCACTGACACTGATGATTCAAGTATTGGACTGTAGCAAAAGTCAACTTAAGGGTATTGTGTGTGCTTCTGTGTCCTTGCTTCACATCTTGAATGCCAGGACAATGGTACTGCTGCTGGGATTTGGGGAGGCAATTAAAAATAAGAAGCTTATTTGTTGAAGAGTCCCATTCTGGTGTTTAGCATAAACGGGCCATGTTAAAGCACAGGAGGAGGTGGCGAGCTAAATGAAATGTCCCACACACAGTTTCATGCTCTTCTGGGACTACAATTGCAGCCACAGATGGGAGTGTGGATCCCACTGAGGATCACTTTTTGTCTTGCATTTGTCAGCTTTTGAATTGCTGTTGCAGGCAGCTTCTGCAGCAGCAGCAGAAGAAGAACACAATTGTCTTATTCAAACATCATCAAAAGCTGACTTGTGTGAGGGCCCATGTAAGCGCCCTGCTGCTGCCTGTGAGACTGCCGTGCATTCATTTGGCTGTGGAAAAAGTGTGTGTGCAGCAGCTGCTGTGGTTCCTCCTGGCTTCAAAAGGAGTGACTGCAGTGTTACTAATGAAAGCCTCTTACACGGCCGCTTCCCATTCTCTGGGGGAACGATATCAAGAACGTTGTCACGTGCCAATGGGGATGTCAGTGTAGGGCTGGAGAAAATTCCTGTGTCACAATCAAGACAAATCCTAACTGTGGAGCAGTTTATTGTCCAAATGTACTCAATAATCTGCTTTGTTGTGATTCCATATCCCAAAGAGCAACAGTGGATGAGGTTTGTATTATCAATAGTTTGTTGATAAGCTTTCTGTTATCGTAATTAGAGCATCTGTACTGCTCCCATTGGCCGGTCCCCTATTGTGGCCTGACAAGCTGAAGGGAAGAAGACACTTATTTGGACGGAATATTTTTCATCATATCAAGTTGTGATTTCCAGGGTACATCTGTTTATGGAGCTCCTCCTCCTTGTCTACCTTGGGTCTAAAAAACCTCTGATGGGGTAGATAGATCTGTCATGCATTAGTCACATTTGCATTAAAAAGAGACAGCATGTTTTCCCCTTATTTCATCCATGGGATTCTGAAGAACCCTCCACCAAATGCATCCTTTCACTTGGATTTCTTTCTAGCCTGACTAATCTAGTCAGGGTAAACCAACAGTGGATTTACAGTTGCTAATCCATGAAAAGAGGAGCAGTCCAGCATCATTAGGTGGAATGAATAGAGTGTTTTTCTCCCTCTATTCTAGATACATCTGTAGAAACTACATGAGGACAAGTCAATCTGAAAGCGTGACTGAGTAAATGGACAAATGAGACTCCTTGCAAAGTGCAGCTGTAATCTGAGATTCTTGACTTTCTGTAAAAGCTTTCGATGAGTAATTTACAGATTAATTTATATTTCAGGATCAACTGTTTTGTGTGTAAGGAAGATGATGGACAGGTTTATGTATCCAGCAGCCCTTTAAGAGGAAAAAACAAATTGTTCCTCTTACAAATAAAAAGCTAAATTGATAAGCAATGAAGTCACAAAGTCTCACTTTAAAGCAAACGCAAAAAGGGTCAGTTCACACAGATTACAAAAAACATATTGGCAATGTCCAAAATCACTCCCTTGTTCAGTCATTCACTGTTCCCTGTTTCAGTGGTCCCCAACTTTTATGGCATGTGAAATGAAGAAATGAAGCAATATCTTCTTGTGACCCATCATCACAGGTTATGGTTTTAGTGTGAACATGACTTGTGAGCAGCTCAACCAACGAGTGAAATTTTCTTCTCAGATAGTTTAATTTGAAGGATTAAAAGGTAAAAAAAGAAAAACATTAAAGAAAAGAGAAAAGTCAGTTTCTTTATAATATACACTCAATAGTGACTTCTATAAAATGTGATGCATTGCATTGCATTGTTCTTTCCATTTTTGAGGGCACTATATAGAGTGTACATTTCATCCTCAGAATTTGGATACTAATAAATAAAATGGTGGACAATAAATACACTTCATTATATTGTAAATAGGAGAGTGATTATTACGGACACAGCAATTTCCTTCCATAGTGGAATCTGCCCATGCAGATAGTTTTGGTTTTATTTGTCCAGGTTTAGAGATATCTGTCTCTGAGAATTCTGCCTCTACCCCAATACAGTGAAGGTGGACGGATGTTTATTTGTGGTGCTCACAGCACAGAAAAATTCTGAATAACATTTTATCCATCCGCCCAGTAGTTCTGTTAAGTTCTCTTGCTATACTGTGGGTTGCCAGATTCAGTAAGTGAGCACAGGTTTTGGTTTTTGTCTCTGTGATCTCAGTCTGCACCGAATGTTGTTTACCAAGAAAAAGTCACTTTTACATGTCTGTTTGTGTACAGATTAAAATATGAGATACAGTGTGTTAATTAGTGATCTTTAGTGTTGGTAGGTGTATTTTTGAACTTTGGACTGAGCCAGGCTAGCTGTTTCCCCCTGCTTCCAGTCTCTATGCTAAGGTAGGCTAACTGTGTACTGACACCAACAGACATGATATTGATATTCTCATCTCATACAAATAAGCATATTTCCCAAAATGTTGAACTAATTCTTTAGAGAGAACAATATTTTTAGGGCTTTTAATGCCTTTATTAGATAGGGGACAGTATAGATATGACAGGAAATTAAGCAACAAAGGTTCCTGGCCAGATGCAAACCGAGAGCTGCTCATGGTCAGCACCTTACCTCCAGGCTAACAACCCCAAGGGCTGCAGAAGTTTTATTCCCCCATATTCCAGGAGCATTCTATATTACTCACTAAAAGCCAAAAGTTTATGTTACTCATCTGCACTGTTACATTTTTGAAAAACATAAATGTCCAGTGCTATGAGCACCACAAACAAAAATCCATTCACCTCCATTGTATTGGGGTGGAAGCAGAAATCTCAAAGATAGATATCTCTAAACCTGGACACATAAAACCCAAACTACTATATCTGCATGGCTAGGCTGCCCTGGAGAACTAGACCTCAAGGGGCCCTGAAAGCCCCAGGTTCACTGTGTGCAAATCGGCTTGTGGTGATTTGACTGAGTGCATATTTGTTTTAGAATATGCGCTAATATATCACAGTATCAGCAGAAATGATAAGAGCCTTATGGCGATGATTGTTGGGCCCAACATCAAATGTTCTATATAAACTGTTGATTAAATCACAACAGATTAACGGAACACTGAAAACTTCCAGCATAGGAGTACTGTTTGGTTTCTGGGCATATAATGATGACGCTGCCATGTGTAGTCTGCTGTGTGCACTGTACATAATGAGCACTTGAAGGAGACTGGGTGCACATGCAATGCACAGAGAGCAGGAGGAACAGGGTATTTTTTATTTCTACTTTCTTCTTTTTGCTAGATGCTGTTGGAAAAACAGAATTCCTGATCTGGGCCAGAGTTTAAGTCTGGACCTCTTCACCAACACTTTGTCTTCTGCACGGTTGTCTTGCTACTGGAGTCTCAAACAGGTTCAAAAGAATTCACTGGAGATGATCAGAGTTCGATGCAACAGAGATAAACCCGAGCTGGACCCGGAACCCAACTGAACACAGACTGCTTATGGTTGCTCTTTTATAGCCCAAGTGTCCCTGCCCAACCTGGGTGGGGAATAGTGGTTTCCTCACATTTTTTTCTAAAAAAAACAACATATCACTGCTTTTTAAATAATAGTGTCATAACTTCCAAAACTGAGATAGTCCAGCCCCCCTGCCCAGACAAGTCTAGGCATACTCCTGATACCATTATGTTTGGGCCTGGACAAGTCCAGGCATGTTTCTTGACACCATCTTGACACCAACTTTATGACTTTCTGGTTACATGCTAGAACAAACAATTTCTTTCATTCAATGTCATTCATGCAACCCTAACATATATGGATACAAGTGATATCCTGAGTACATTGATTATCATTTACTATTCTATAATACAGAGCACTTTTTAATGAAAGTTCATTACAACAATGCCACTTCAGAAACCCAAAGTTCCATTAGATTAGCATAGAGTAAGGACATGAGAGAGAGCTCACAGATCTCAAAAAGTACCTGTAAAAACCCAGGAAACTGCCTCCACCAGTGAAATATTCCCGTATTGCCTAATATCAGGATTTAGGCTTTAATATGCCTGAGCATCTGCTGGTGCATATCCTTCCCCAACACCAACATCCTGTGTTTCTTATATTAATGATTTAACTTTCTTAATTAGAGACATCATGAAATTTCATCCACAGGGAGAAATGAAAGTCCATATACACAGTGATTAGCCTGATAAAAAATTCAATAGCTGGATAAATCCCCACATGTAACTAATATGTAAAATGTTAGCTTTTATGTCACGTTGTGAATGCATATGGTTATGTGCTTTTGTTTTCGCATTGACAATAATTATATTTTAGAGAGTAAGATGGGGTATTAAATGAAGCCATTGGGGGTTTAGTGAAACTCTCAGGAAAGCACAACTGTGAAACTATCAATATTCCTGTTCTGCAGGCTGTGTTCCCATTAACAGGCTGTTTTGCATTTTAACTTTGACTTATAGTGTTTGCTTGTGTGTGATGTTGATACTCAGTGTTGTTGTGTTGATGTGAGGACTGTAAGGTCAGGGGGAAAACACTGGCTGGCGCTTTCTTGCTTCATGCCCCATTTGAAAACAGCCGACCCCAAAAAGCTACTGAGAGCTACAAGGGCCAACAGGAATTATGAAGTGGAGCATTGCTATGACGCATTCATGGGTCTCATCTGATAATCAGTGACATGGAATAATTCGCTGATGCTGTCAGCTCAAAATAGCAAAAGGAAATCTTCTGGCAAAACCACACGCAGGACATTTCATCTGTGCCTGATTGGCCCTGCCTGAACGCACACAAACTTCACTCCTTTAGCCTCAATCTGTAGCCAACATTTGGAACACTGAAGAACAGAAAACAGGCTGCGTTACCCTGTAATTTAGGGAACATACACAGCTATATCCCTCCTTCTGGACAGACCTTTTTTACCACTGATGTGTCGTTCAGCTCAGCTCAGAATGGGTTCTGGCTGTGGCCCAGCTGCAGAGAGAGCTGAGACAGAGCAAAATCACAGACCCACTCCATAAGCACCACTGGTCAGATTTTTTTCTCAGCAGGTGTCTGGTATTACGTCCACTGAGGCAACATGTCAGCAGGAGCTTAGGCATTGCTGAGTCTGGCACGTGTGAGGCATATGTGGCATATGGTTTGAGTAAGAGTAGGGAGGACACTCTGCTGGCAGCTGGAACTGGACACGAGTTAATATCTCCCCTTCCAGATAGCAGCTTTTTTTTCTGTGCCAACAGTTATGTAAGGCTGGCAGCCTTACTGCTGCTCAGATTAACAATACTACAGAAGTCAATGTGACTTTAGGACACAAACGACAGAAGGATGTGTGAATTTGTTTTTCTATAGATAATAAGACTAGTAGGATACTCTTCCTTTATTTACTATCCCTGTAAATCCCAAACTGGCCTTAAATATAATCAGCTAAACATCACATATCAACAGTTCTTATATCAAATGATTGGAGTTATTTGTCATGGCTTAGCAGGATACCCCATTTTGTTATTTTAGGAGTGTGCATGACAAGATGAGCTGATGACAGGGATACAGATCATTACAGTGACTGCATCAGAACTGACATCATATTTCTATTATAATCAAAAAACATTTTTTTGTTTTTTGCATATCTCATTTTTGTTGGTTAATATTATTCATCTCAGACAAATTCACAGCATGAAACATGGCAACAAGCTATAACTACTATTTTTTATAATAACAAAATATCAAATGACAATGTGACACTGTGAAAGGGGTCACTTGTAGTGATGAACCTACAGAGAATTATAACCTGAATCTGCAGCTCCCCTTGGCTTTACAGAGCTTTATAGAGAGTTTCAGCTCATTGTTTAGCTGTCCGGCCCACAACTTTACTGTTTTGGTTCACTCTCACCGCTCTCATAGCATCATTTTCGGGTGCAGCAGGTCTAAAACTCGCTCTAAAACCCATTGCACACTACCTGCACCAAACATCAGACAGCAGACAGACACAGTTAGAGACTAGCTGAACATAGTGGAGCATTTAGCAGCTAACAAGCCAGATATTTTTCTCTGGAGTTGGTAGAAACCAAAAACAGAGCTAACAGAGAGTGAATATTAGACTTACATTTGCCAGGTGGCCAGATACATGGTTCCAAATGAATGATAATGTTGCTCTGTAACTACTGCATGTGTAAATAAGCAACTGTTAGCTCATCATAGATATTCACAACTTATTCCTGATTTCCCCAGTGGCCAAAAACATTGTAAAAGTGTGTTAAGACAGAACACAAATAAAATTTTCAGTGCCCGATGTGTTCTTCGTCCACTCCAAGAGGTCTTTCATCCATGACACCACCACTGACAACATCATGCTGCGGGTCTTCCCTGATGGTCATGTCCTGTACAAATTTCACAGATAGTATTTTTGTAGTCCATGTTTATTTGCCCCAAACAGCTAACTCTACATTAGCTGTAGCGTGCTAGCAGTGTATGCACCGTTCAGTGTGTGTGTGTGTGTGTGTGTGTGTGTGACAGCTCAGACTGACTGATCTAAGAACTCATCAGGAACTCTTCTTCTTTCTGTTATTTTCCTCCACTCTCCTTTTTCTTCTATTTCCACTCATCTCAACTTTTTATGAGCTCAGAAAACCAGCCCTTTGTGACAATGCATTTTCTAGCTAATCCAAGTGGGGTTTTAAAATAGTTTATTTAGCTTATGAAGTAGGATAATATTTTCAACCCATAAAGGAACACTTAATTCTTCAGTTTATCAGAAACATACAAATTAAAAATCATAAATTTGGAGATACATGGTTGGATACTGGACAGGAAGGGTATGAAAAACTGTAATCTAGTAACTAATAACTATATTTGCCACTGAGATGTAGTGGAGTATAAGTATAAAGTAGCATGAAATGGAAATACTCAAGTAAAGAAAAAGTACCTCAAATTTGTACTTAAGTACGGTACTTACTAATGTACATTCCACCACTGACGCTATATTTGCCTTTGCTTCTGAGACAGAGACAGTCATTATTCACTTGACCACAAGAGGCTTTCATAAAGTGTTTGTACAAACAAACAATGTTTTAGTTTTTCTGGTGAGTCCAAAACCAAAACCTGACGCTACAAGAACAGTTTCTTTCTTGTCAATTTTCTATTTTCTATTGATGCTTCTTGACTTGCACTACTTGCTTTATCTTTCTTTATATTGTCTACTTACTATGTTATTGTTATGCACCAAAATACCTAAGCAAATTTCTTGTATGTGTAAACCAATTTGGCAATAAACCTGATTCTAATTCTGATGTTCACTTTTTTAAACCTAAAACCACAATTCTTCCCTAAACCTAACTATGTGTTTTAGTTGCCTGACCTTAACCATTCCTTAATTATAATTCATTTGCCATAACCACAATCTGTTTTTTACCAAAACCCTACTGTAGTTACCATGTGCAGATATTAGTCTATGTGCAGGTATAGTCAATGGGCCTGACAGTCTATATACAGTAAGGTTGTTTCTCTGTGAAATATAGGAATGCAAACTCTAATCTGTGTGATATTTATCTGCAGGTCCAGCTGTCCCTGTGGGAGTGGATGTTCAGGTGGAGAGCTTAGACAGCATATCAGAGGTAGACATGGTAAGTGGCTTGCATATGTTAATTGCCATACAATACACACAGTAAGGTTAGTAAGGGAAAATGTATTAAAAGCAGTGTAGTAGCTGTAATCTGTCTGCAAAAAGAACTGAAATCGGCTGCAGATACTGAAAATAACTAATTAAAATAGACTTTGGGCATAAAAATAGAGGATTACTTGGATTATTCTGTCTCTGACTTTGATATTTAAAGCAAAGACCAACACAAACTGAAAGTAATGAGATTATTTAAGAAGTAGAAATATAAAGTCATTATTAATGCTATTATTCCAGCGGATTATGTTACTTGTGGCAAATAACCAGTAAATCTGTAACAAATTCAGTTTGCAACTGTGGAAGTTGCTGACTTTAACAAATGAACTCACACTGCCTCAACACATGGGGAAGAAGCTCTCTTCAGACAAAGCAGCTAATGAGGCAGGAACATTCTTCATTAACAGCATGAGAATGGACACGAGAACCACAGTGACAAAGACTGTGGTAACACTTGTCAACTCTTTTGATTGGACACACCAGATCAGAGCCCAAATATAGTGTTAAGTAATTAGTTGTCAGATCAGATATCTGTGTTCTGCCACTGGCATTAGAGGGATTCTGTACTTTGAAATGGCAGATGAATGCATCCTTTTAGATATAGTCATTTAGCTCTTGTTTTCAGTTGGATAATCAGAATCAGATTATGAAAGCTCAGTGGTAGGAAATTGTTTATTTTGCTCAAAGTCAGACTGAATGCATGTTGAGTAATGTAATTAAATCAACCTTCTGTCCTGGAACCATAAATTGGATCCAAAACTGTCGTCCTGATGTTGTGTAAGCTCCTGTCTGCAAGGACGACCAAGGATTACATTTAATTTGATTTGTGTATTTAATTGTTTTGGAACAGAGGGGGGAAAAATGACTGATTCCAGATGATGGCTGCTCTTAATGACATTATGTCATATCACAAAGCTGCAGGATGCTGAACAGTTACACAGCAAATTATATGTTGCTGTTTCATTTAGATATAGGCATGTTTAGCAATAACAAGATTTTAAAGGGGTGTTATTCTATATTTTTTTCACTGTTAATATATCTCATGAAAAGACCGAAACCAATAATGTGTTAGCCTGTCTCTCAATACTTTCTGACTTCCCTATCCTGCATGTGGCTCTCAGTCCCAAGCTCATTTCCTACTGAAGACGCAAATCTTTAAAAACAGCTAACAAACATATAGTTTCATTTTTTAAAAAGGCTGGACACTGTAGTGTTTAGCAAACATTACTCCATCAGGAGGAGATGTAGTAGTGGGGGAAAATAGTCAAACTAACTACCAGTGGCTCCAACATGGGGAGGGCTGTCAAGAAGCCTGAATAAAAGTTTTTATTTGCAATTTAAAGTTTTTACATTTTTATATTGGCAAGAAAAGGATCATTGTTTGATGAATAAATAATTTGACAGACATTTTTTTTGTTTCTAAAACAATATCAGAACCTCTTGTTAAGCGAGGATTTGCAACAAGGTGAGCTTTATTAACTAAATTAAGCAATCGGTAGTGGTTTATACTGAAAGGCGATTTGCAACAGTAACATCGGGTAGACTGTTGTATTATACAATTTTAAGTGGCTAATTTCAACTAAATGATGATTGCTTTTTTCTACATTTGTCTAATGCCCAACAAAGATGCATAACAAAGATTTAAACAACCATGAAGGAAGTAATGTTCCATAACATTATCTGTCAAAGCAAACTTCATCATAAAAGTATCACACAGTAATTGTACAATGTGTTGAGAAACGAGGGCTGGAATGTGCTGATATTTCAGAATGTGCAGACTAAAGCACATACAGTATCACAGATTGATTTGAGTAATATAAATTTTGGTAACAGCTCATTAGTGATAACCCTTATATCATTACAGATACATGTGTTAGGTTGTTGATTCAGTTATTTGTACATGTGTGAGAATGGATATAATGATAGGGGTCCGCTTATGAATTCAACATAAAATTTTGTGGCATTATGAGATGATGCTAAAATGTAGTGTAATTGTAGCACAAGTAAAGAAGAGTCATAAAGACAGAAAACTGACTCAGCAATGTCAGCTACACAGCAATTTCTATCTAAAGTTTGCCAACATTAGCTAACATTATGGCCGGGTCACAACGCCGACTTGAGCAGTGCGTGTGCATTATGGAACCTCTTGCTTTTCATTTCAGCGCCCATGTTAACAGGTTAGAGCAGCTGCACAGCCATTGTCTGCAACACAGCAAAAACAGACAGTGAAAATGATTGGTTGGTAGTCATATTGACATTAAACCAGCAACATTCACAGTTTTCAGTTTCAGTATCCAATATCTGTAGAATATGTCACGTGAAAAAAATCGAAAACATTTTTTTAAACTCCCCAGTTACAATTGAGCACAAGCCTCATTTTTCTGTCTAAACTAAATATAAATAACATGTATAATGAAATGAAATGAAACATTATATAATTGATGGCCATTATCAAAGGCAAACTCAATGTTGAAAGATATGGCTGGCAGCAGCAGCAACGCAGCAAGAACACTCTGTGTGGACACCACACGCGCGCCAGCCACATCACTTCAGAATCAGAATCAGAATCAGCTTTATTGGCCAGGTATGTATACACATACAAGGAATTTGACTCCGGTTTTTCTTTGCTCTCGATGTACATACACAGAAATAGACAAACATACAGCTAAAAACAGGACAACAAGCTCGACAAGGTAAACATAAACATCATACTACTATGTACAGATATAAATATAAATATATATAAAAAAGTATATAATATATATATAGACATATATAGACAACAATAACATTTGTAGACAGTATGACAATAGTGCAATAGTGCACAGTGCAAAGGGTGCTGAAATCAGAGAGATGGCCTTTGGGTAGAAACTGTACAGTGTTCTGTAGCGTCTACCAGAGGGGAGAAGTTGAAACAGGTTGTGTCCAGGGTGTGATGGATCTGCAGTGATGGTTCCTGCCCGTTTCCTGACTCCGGAGATGTATAAGTCCTGAATGGAGGGCAGGTTGGCACCAGTGATTCTTTCTGCAGTCTGTTGTAGTCTGTTCCTGTCCTGTTTGGTGGCTGAACCAAACCAGACAGTGATGGATGTGCAGAGAACAGACTGGATGATAGCAGTGTAGAACTGGACCAGCAGCTCCTGAGGCAGGTCCTGTGGCAGGGGAGAGTATTGCAGACGCAGGACCACTCCTGCCTGCATAGCAACAGGAGGAAGGAGGCGAGACGACAAAGGTAATCTCGGACCAATGGAAACTGTGGACTGTACTTAGTTAACATATGTTCAGCACTTCTCTTTACCATGTATGTTTAGTCATAAACAATCTGTATAATCCAGCAGACACAGGCTGCAGCAGTGTAATCCCAGAGGAATTCAATAAACCAGAGGCAGCAAGCAAGTAGAGTCCTTGTAGTGACGCTTAATCTGGAGGCTGTTTCTGTTTCTATCACCCCTCCCCCACTCCCTCAGGACTTCACCATGACCCTGTATCTGAGGCACTACTGGAAGGACGAGAGGCTGGCCTTCCCAAGCTCCACCAACAAGAGCATGACCTTCGATGGGCGCCTGGTGAAGAAAATCTGGGTGCCCGATGTGTTCTTCGTCCACTCCAAGAGGTCTTTCATCCATGACACCACCACTGACAACATCATGCTGCGGGTCTTCCCTGATGGTCATGTCCTGTACAGTCTGAGGTGAGGACAGGATGCTCCCCCCACGCACATATCTGCCTTCACTGAGTTTTTGCATACCAGCCAAATGAGACTTGGCAGGCCTTGGTGCAGCATGCATAGAGCTGGTGATGATGATGCTTTTAATTCCCCAGGGTTACAGTTACTGCAGCGTGCAACATGGATTTCAGTCGTTTCCCTTTGGACTCACAGACATGCACACTGGAGCTGGAGAGCTGTAAGTATTCATATGCCATGACACCCCATTCTATTGCTAAAAAGACTGTGGAAATAATGTGCTACTAATTTTTAAAGGCCCAAAGCATTTTTGCAGCATGTTGCCTCAATCAGCACCACACAGACTAAAAACACTGATTTGTTATTTATTACTATTTTATTACTATATACTGTTATTTATCAGTAATAAGTTGACGTAGATTAACAGTGGATGTTAACTGCATCATGTTTTTCCACCACTGGGTATTACTACATTATGTTATCTTCTACTATATCTCTTCTTTAACTGAAACAGTTTTCATTCACTAATTATTTCCAGTCCCATCAATTTTGCAGTTTTTCTGTCACTATTTATAAGCTACCGTCAATGAACTGACACTTCCTCAACAGATATTTCACGGTGAAAGTCTTCCAGCACTTCTAAGTGCATTATTCCTCCCATTTCTGGAAGACTTTTAATTTAAATAAAAATGAAAAAACTCCTCCAATGCACCTATCACCTGCCATTCAGGTGTGCAAATAGTTTGAGGACATTAGGCTTTTAATTTGAAACATCTGTAGGTGGTGTTGAGTTTCATTGATGGTAACATAACACCACTCCAAAAACAGGTACATATACAACATATACATACAGTAGATAGACACAGTATGCACACATATTTGAAGTAATGTTTTTTAGCTGGCCTTTATTAGCAACTGTCCTTTATTTGTTCGGCTATTATTCAAGACTGGCTTTTATTTGAGAATTTGCAGATGTGTTTTTCAGAGATCCATCTAATGCTGCTGATACTGAAATTAGTACAACTATATACTCACATTCATGCTTTCTGTCCTTCAGATGCTTACACAGACGAAGACTTGATGCTGTATTGGAAAAGCGGTGATGAGTCCCTGAGCACCGATGACAGGATTTCTCTGTCTCAGTTTCTCATCCAGAAGTTTCACACTACCTCCAGATTGGCTTTCTACAGCAGCACAGGTAGACTGGCAAAACAAAAGCTGAGTGGAGTTTTACATAGATATTTTCTATAAGGCTGGATTACCCACTGGCCAAAAATGGCGACTGCTCTTAGGGGCCCCAAAGGCCCCGGCTTCACTGTGAAGCAATTAGTATGGAGTAATTTGATTAATTGATTAATATAAACTGAAATGAAAAGGACCTTAATGTGACTCATTTGTACCTAATCTCGAGACCCTATATTGTTGAAGGGCCCTGTGTCAAAATCTTTTAATACCATTATTTCAGTTGAGATTATGCTTACATGGTGCCTATTCTTAATAAATCCATGTTTAATCAATGTATAATCAAACTAAGTTTGAGAACACATGGGGAATCAGGTCACGTTCTGCCCTGAGGCCTGCTGACAGGTTAATCAGGCCCTGATATTGCGGAGTCAGAGGTAATCAAATTGGCTGAGTTGAACCTCAGTGAGGCAAGACAAAGAACCACAAGGCAAGACAGGTAAGGTAAATTTCCACAAAGGTACACAAAAGCAATTCAGAGAGCTTCACATAATGCATTAAAATAAAGAAGAAATTAAAAAGATTAAAAAAGAGACATACACTAAATAGAAGGTATCTCAGGATGTAAGAGCAGGGTGGATACTGATTCAATTCAATGCAATTCAGTTTTATTTATATAGCGCCATATCATAACAAAGTTATCTCAGGGCACTTTTTCGTATAGAGCAGGTCTAGACCGACTCTACAGAGACCCAACAGTTCCCACCACGAGCAAGCACTAGGCGACAGTGGCAAGGAAAAACTCCCTTTTAACAGGTAGAAACCTCGAGCAGAACCAGGCTCTGGGTGGGCGGTCATCTGCCTCGACTGGTTGGGTTGAAGGGGGAGGGGGGGAGTGGGAGAGAGAGAGCAGGAGGAAAGAGAACATACAGCAACACAATACAGTTCCACATAGAGATGTAAAGTAATAGTTGTGGTAATGGTATTGATGTTAATATTAACATAAATAATACTAATAGCAATATTATAATAGTAATACTAATAATAAGAACAAAAGCAGTAATGGCAGCAGTGGGTGCAGAGCAGGAACACGGGGGCAGCAGTGGCCTGCAACCATAGATCCAGACTCTACAGCTCCGGAGGCAGAAACACCTGCAGAAAGCAACAGAAGGAGAGAGAGAGAGAGAGGAGAGAAAGCACACAACTACGGGAAGAAGTTGAGTTAGTAACAAGCATTGATGGGATATGAGTGCGTACGGATGGAGAGGGAGAGGAGGAGAGAGGAGCTCAGTGCATCCTAGGAAGTCTCCCGGCAGTCTAGGCCTATAGCAGCATAACTAAGGGGTGGCTCAGGGGTCACCTGAGTCAGCCCTACTATAAGCTTTATCAAAGAGGAAAGTCTTACGCCTACCCTTAAATGTGAAGAGGGTGTCTGCCTCCCGTACACAAACTGGAAGATGGTTCCACGCTTGATAGCTCCTCTCCTGTGGAGTCCATAAAAGTTTTTAACCTGGATTTAGTTGGGGCAAGTCTTCTATGCTGTTTTTTGCTGTTTGGTTTTGACTCGGTTTGAACAGTTAGTAACCCGCCATGACCTGAGAGGCTGAGAGACTTACTGTTGAAAGATTTGTGGACAATAGTAGTACTTTCAACTCTATTGAATGACACATTGGAAGCAGGGCTGCACTACTCGCGTCCAGTCTTGGTCTCGAGAAATTTTTTCTATTATCTCGGACTCTTGGTCTCTGACTCATGTGGTCTTGACTACCTCCTCAGTACAAAGACCTGAGAGTTGGTGTGATATCTTCTTCTATAATTTTTTCGAAATAGAAAGTAGCCTTAATCCTAAACTACATTGTAGAATTAATGTTTTTCCGTTTAGCGATATTCATGGTGCCTCTGCTGCCTGAGTGACCAGGTAACATTACTGTTAAAGCAGTTTTACACAGCAAACAGCCTTCATCCATCTACAGTATGGTATTGAATCCAAAATGCTTCCACACATTACTTCTCAGATGGTTTGGTAACATGATTATCCATTCAGTGCAGCTTGCTAGTTTTCTCCATTTTGAGTTAGAGAAGAGAATAACAATAGGCCAATTTCATTGTAGGCATTTTGACATATCACAGTAGGAAAAGCCAAGGTATAAAAAATATCAGAAAATAATAACTGAATTTCATTTAGCTGCTTCAGATCACATCCAGTCTATTTTACTTTCTCCCTGTCCCCAGGCTGGTACAACCGTCTGTACATCAACTTCACTCTGCGGCGTCACATCTTCTTTTTCCTGCTGCAGACCTACTTCCCTGCAACTCTGATGGTCATGCTGTCCTGGGTGTCCTTCTGGATTGACCGCAGGGCAGTCCCTGCCAGAGTCTCATTAGGTAAGAAGATATGCAACACAATGACCATCCTGCCTATTCAAATTGAATGTGTGTCCAAAGCACATCACAGTAACCTGAGAGCATAACCCAGTTAGCACAGTAGAACCCCAGGGTGAATCAAACTGTTAAGCAAATTTCCCAAAATGTTGAACTTTCCTTTATTTGCTGTCTTTCTGAGAGTGAGATGAGAAGCTCAATCTCATGTCTGTGTTAAGTACGGCGGTGGAATCAGGACATGGTTAGCCTAGCATAGCATCAAAATCTCACTAATTAACACATTAATGATCGCTTGTTTAATCCATACATGAACAGAAATGTAAAACATCAGTTTGTGGTTTTAGGGGGAGTTACAGGCTCAATGTTGCTAACTTAGCTAACTTTCTCACTAGATTTCGTGACAATAAGACCCCATTAGCGACTTTTTTTCTTCTAAGTGCCTATCAACAAATCTAGTGACTTTTTGGGCAGACCACAACTCAAGTCATTGGGGTCTCATGTGTCTGTAGCAGTGTGCGAAATACTGTATGACAATCGGGGGGTCTTGTGGAATGGGTGGTAAAAATAAATAAATAATATATATATACAGTATATACATTTAAGTATATATATTTAATTGTAGCAAATATATATTGTAGCAAAAAAAGAAGCGTGGAGTTAGAATGTATTTTTGCGCCTATATTAATTGTATCGTTTGCAGAATTACAACCGGCACCAGTAACCATGTCAGGAGCTGCTGGCTACATCAGCTGCCTGTTCACTGTCATCAGTCACTTTTTCTGTGTTGCTCCTCACCTTTCAATATTTAAACATGAAAATACATTTTACAATACAGATAAATAGTAAATAATTAGGTTAATTTTCCGAGACCCCTTGAGATCCCTCGTATTTCGCACACTGGTCTGTAGCTCTCTGGACTGACTGGGTTCAGTGAGTGGAGGAGAGCAGCAGCATGTTCAGTTGACCAATCATCAGCCAGACAGAAATATGAATGAGCTGTGAATGTGCTTACCTAACGACCAATCACTGATCCCCAATGTTTGTCTGGAGAACTCTGAAGTCTTTGAGAAGACAAGTCATGGCGAGAGGGAACGGGGTCTTGCCCTGCGAGCCCTATGATGCATAAGGTTTCGCAGGGCAACCGACTCCTTCTGCTGCCCTTCAAAGTTGTGGGTTTGGTGGGAGGGGCTTAGTGGAGTCATACAAGGCAGCAGAGAGAGAGGCGGAAGGTTTTGCAAAAGTTGCACAGGTTTTGCCTACCCAGCTTTAAGCTTAGGTAGACTTTTGTATATACAGTATGTAAGTAGTTACATTGTGACATCACAGATATGCAAATTAATGTGTAATCTAATGTCTAGCACATCCCAACTCCAACTCTGTACTTAACACACAAGAGTGAATGAGATTAGTTTTGATCCTCTCATCTCACCCTCAGAAAGAGGAATAATCATATTTCCTAAATTGATTAACTATTTCTTTAACCCTGGCAGTGTATAAATTGTCAAAAATGGTAAAGTTGCAGCATTAAAGTTGTTATAAAAAAGTAAAGTTGTTACATAAATAAATCACCACATTGATTTTACCCTGACATCTCAAAAGAGATCTTTGCTTCATAAACTTCCCAGAAACTACTTTACAGAAATAAGGAATATTACTATTTGGTGAAAACATAAGCCAGTATGGAGCTTTGCTGCACTCAACTTCATTCTGTTGTAAACTAGACCAACAGTAGCTTGAGCAGACTAGAAACATGCAGCAAAAGATATGGTGAGTTGCCTACAGGGCACAACTCTAGGTTTGATTCAATTGGAACATAGGGCCTGTTTACACCTGGCATTAACATGCGTCTTGGGTGATCTGATCACAAGTGGACAGCTCCAAGTATGTCAGTTCACACCTGGCATTAGAATGCATCTCCACATGCGTCTTGAGTGACCACTTTTGATCGGCTGTCACTTCCCCACTCTATATGAAAATTAACACATACATCATTTCTGTTTGCAAAGATCAAATGTGTTGTTTTTAACCTGAATTTGATAAATTGTTTATCAAACCACAAATGAGACAAGAATTAGGTTGGAAAAACGATAGACGCTGCCAGAGTGGAGTGCATGTCTAACTGAGCTAACAGCAGCTACAGTTAGCAGAAGTTAACAGTTAGGTTAGCAACAAGTAAAGCTATCTGTCTATTAGGAAACCTGTAAACAAATAGTTCTGCACCTACAGGTGTATCTGCTGAATGGAAATGTTCACACACCTTGTCTAAAGATGTTCTTCTTTGGGGAAACCTTTGGCCTTTGGCTTGAAATCACTAAAGCCAGAAACACATTTGAAAATCTTAACTGTGAAAGTTGCTGAACGATGGATTTTTTTCACTTTTGACAGAACAAGGCTAGCAGTTTCCCCAGTTTCTAGTCTTTGGCTTATAAGTTCCAGAGCTATCTCTGTACTGGACAGAGAGATAAAATTTATATGAATCTTCTTCATGTTTCCCAAAAATGCTTCAGGTATAACCACAGTGCTCACCATGTCCACCATCATCACTGGAGTCAACGCCTCCATGCCAAGGGTCTCCTACATCAAAGCTGTGGATATTTACCTCTGGGTCAGTTTCGTCTTTGTCTTCCTGTCTGTGCTTGAATATGCTGCCGTCAACTACCTGACGACAGTGAGGGACGGTAAAGACCGCAAGCTTAGAGAAAAAGTCAGGGAACAGGTACAGAGATCTTTTCAGAAATGGCATATGTCTACAAATGGTGCTTAACTTTGTATTCAATCTTGATTCCTTTCCTCTCTTTCGCCCAGTCTCAGACACTCCCCTGCACCTGTGGCATGTCCCACACCAGGACCATGATGCTGGATGGGACATACAGTGAGGCGGACGCCAACAGCCTGGCAGGGTACACAAGGGCCTCCATGGCGGCTGAGAATGCATTGGAAAAACAGGAGCAAATGGTGGTGCATCTCTCCCTGGACAACGAGCCCACAGGGACCAAGAAGAAGGGCATCCGCGGCTTCCGGATCATCCAGAACACCCACGCCATCGACACCTACTCTCGCATGATCTTCCCTGGCGCCTACATCCTGTTTAACCTGATCTACTGGTGTGTGTACTGCTGAGTGTGTGCGTTTTAGCCTAAACTGTAGTAGTGACAGAAAAAACTACAAAACCTTTTCATTGACCTTAGAAGAGAGATACAATTGTTTCCATACTGCATGTTCAGGTGAAGCAATGAGTTTGGCTGGATGGCATCAACAACCTTGTGTGGCTGGTTGCTCTTAGACTTGTCTAATGCCAGTTGTACAAAAATAAAAACAGACTAATTTTAAGCTTAAAAATGTAGCCATCATACCCTAAGGCACTGGAAACGGTATCACAATTGACTCTGCAACTCTGCCTACTATCAATATGCCCACTCCAAAACAGAGGTGATGTTTGTGTACAGCTTATTTCAATATAATTTTTGTGTCAGTGTTAACTTCATAACACTATTTTCTGCATCCCTATGTCTTTCCATTTAAACATTTATCTCTGCTACATTCATAAATTTTATTTCTGTAAGTTGACTCCTGTACAGCTGCGTCACGTCTCAGTCACACTTGCCTGTTTTTCATGGGGGTATCTATGTAGGTAGCTAGCTAGCTAGGTATGTTGGAAGATGATGCCCCAATTCTTAATCCCACCTATAAAACTCAGATTGAGCGATTGTTTCTTCAACCAGGGGAAACAGCTGTCAGTGAGCACAACACCAGACCTACTGTATTATATGAGATGTGGGTGGCAATTCACAGTTTTGGAACAAAGCTACAGAAGATCTCCACAGCAAGCTGAAAAACACAAACCTTGGACATTTTGTCACATTAGAAAGTTGCCTATTTACACATCCAGCAGACGTGGATCAACATTAGCATTCATTTGGTTTCTGGCAACACGACCTGTGTTATTCAATTTCTTTTACTCTCCTTTTATCTCTGTTTTGGTCTTCACCAACTCCTGAGAAAATATATCTGGCCTTTAGCTGCAAAATGCTCCACTATGTTCACCAGCTAGTCGCTAACTTTGTCTCTCTGTCGTTTGGATCTTGGCATGGTTAATATAGAAAATGTTGATTGGCAGAGCTTTAAGTTTGTCAGGAAAGCTTTGCACATGTTAAGCGTTAATACCACTTAATTAAGGCAGCACCAAAAATGCGTAACATAGGATTAAATACAAATTGGTACAAAATGAAGTAGAGGGATGACACTCAACTTCGGCTATCAGAAATAATCAATATTTATACTAAATAACAGAATTTAACTCACATTAAATTCACCTTGGGGCACCACCTTTGAAAAAGGGAAAAATATAGGCAATTAATAAATTTAGTCTCAGTCTAATGGTTGCTATTGACTGGAGTTCTTGGCTCGTGTACAGACTCATACACACAAACCACATAATAATCAAGTTCTTTATAAATGAAAGGTTTATTAAACCACTAACTACACACACAACTATAACTACTAAACATCCAAATGAATGAGTAAATGCAACCATGAGTAAATGCAATGAATACAGTGATGAACAATGAATAAATACATGAATGAAGCCACAAATACAACGACAGAGAATTAATGCATGAAATGAGGACCATTTTATCTCGGATAATGCAGTGAATGATTATCTTAGCAACCTGTATTAACTTGTGTAAAGAAACCACTAGGTGGATACAACTTTGTTATTGAAAAGTGAAATCACCTTAATGTACCGTTCAGCAGCTGAGAGGTTATTGGGAAGCACAAGTGAAATAGCCTTCTTTAAGATTCCCTATCATGATTATATTGAAGGGAGATCCTACTCTTGACCTAACGCTAAATTACTTTTAGAAATCTATAGCATCAACCCTAATATAACAGGAAAAGTAAAGTTTCACCTTGTGGTTCAGATGGCCAGGGGAGAAGTCGCTCTGGAGGGAGAAGGAAGGCGTTTTTCACGTGGGCCAGCTATCGGGCATTCTCGGATGCAACTCTGTCACACGTGGCGATTCGGCTTGAATCGGCTGTTTTTCTATGGTGTCATATTTATGTCATATGTCACAAGTGCGATTAAACATGCTCATTATTTCATATGTGCAGATATTAACTGCCATGCACACAAGGCAGCTGCAAGCGAGAAACTAAACACGGAGAGGCGAAGAATGGCACCTGCATACAGAACTAAGCAGCAAGCGCACAGCCACCATGCATGCAAGTTTCTGCTTGGCGAGTGCTGGAGGGCTTACATGCTCTCACAGGTTAACTCTGCTCTCAAAGTTGAGTTCTGCTTGAGTGAATTGACCTGACTTTTGACAATCTGGGGGGCATAAAAACCAAGGGAGGTACTGGACCTGTTATGATTGGTCACTGTCAACACAATCACGCCCACATGACCTCCTTGAACCTTGATTGACAGCTTCTGTTCTGTACTGAACAACAGGCAGACAGTTTGGCCAGAGTCCTGACAACAAGTATGGAGTTGAAGGCACAGTGGGTATTTTTATTACTTGGTATCAAGAGAAAATGTTCTCATACTTATGATTATGTCTTTCTAAACATGCTTTGGTTTCATCCGTCCATCTCTAACAACACCTGAAGATTTACATGTAAGTGATACTGATAGAACAACATAGCAATTTACTTACTCTGAAATTTGGTTGGAACATGTAAATAGCTAACATTAGCTAATGTTAACTATCCTAACTCTACAAAGCTTGCTAGCCAGTTTTAGGATAGTGAGCTAGCTAGCTGCTTTTTTTAATTGATCATGAATATGTCTTAAATATAATCTTAAGAAGTCTTCTTCAAGGGAAGGCTCATTTAGGGTGTGACAGCCAGCTAACGTTAACGTTATTTAATGTTTAGACACTTTGCATGCAATCAGCTGAATGATAGGGGAAGCATAGCTAATGTTAATCAGCTAACATTAGCTATTTACTGTACATGTTCCAACCAAATTTCAGAGTAAATTGCTGGGTTGTTAGATGAAGCCATCTATCAGTATCACAATCTCCATGTGTCACCACCATTGTTCCGTTCACTGTGTCTTCAACTCTGAACTTGTTGTCAGGACTCAATTGTTTGAAATAACAACCCAGGCCAAACTGTCTTCCTGTTGTTCAGTACAGAACAGAAGCTATCAATCAAGGTTCAAGGAGGTCGTGTGGGTGTGATCGTGTTGAAAGTGACCAATCAAAAGAGGGCCAGTGCCTCCCTTGGTTTCCACCCCCGAATTATCAAAAGTCAGGTCGATTCAGAACTCACCTTTGAGAGAGAGTTGACCTGCGAGAGCGTGTATGGCCTCCAGTGCTTGCCAAGCAGAAACTCTTTCGCGCGTGGTGGATGCTTTGTGCGCTTGCTGCTTAGTTCATTTAGTTAGTAATTAAGTAAGAAAGTAATTTTTCTTTCTCTCAGGCATTGTGCTCTCGATCCCACGTAACGGTTCGGCTTGAATCAGCGGTTTCTCACTGTCTCAGCAGGCAGCGGGAGGATAACATCTTCACACACCCCCATAGAACACAGACCTTGAGCAGGTTTCTTCCAGAAAGTTCTTGCTTTCAAAGTTGGCTGAATGCCGGCCTTCAGCATGTTCTGTGCGGCTTGGGATGCAGCTGAGTTCCATAGGCAAATGATCAGGCATGAAAGGCAGAGCCAAGAGCAGAGCGGCCTGCTCGCCCGAGACGGGGCAGATAAAAGATCAAGACAGCAGAGCAATAAGAGAGTGATCTCTGGGTGTCTTCTTGTTTTGTAGTCTTCTGTAAAAGGGGCGGTGATATCCGATGTCAAAACGGCACAAAACTTCACACCACCCACGCTAGATCTATTCTGTCTTAATTATTTTCTTTGTTACAATTTTTTTCCTAAAGATGTAATTTAGGTAATTAAGTTAACCACGTCTAATGCTTCCATACTTAATAGCGTGGCATTCTCTGCTGCAGAACGATACCCAACGCCTTAGACATT
The DNA here is from genome assembly GCA_008360985.2 of Macquaria ambigua. Classification (NCBI taxonomy): domain Eukaryota; kingdom Metazoa; phylum Chordata; class Actinopteri; order Centrarchiformes; family Percichthyidae; genus Macquaria; species Macquaria ambigua. The sequence continues at coordinate 86,296 of VMKM01001321.1, read as the reverse complement.
AGTCGTTGACAGTTTTGACACAGGTTTAAATGTTAAATTATATACAACAGCTGATTGACAAACACATTTACCATATATGTCTGTATATAGGCTATATGCATATGTGTACATATATGCACAGCAAATTAATGAGTAAATCTCAGTAAACACAATACATACCAGGGTTCCTTTGATCACAGGGATGTCTGTCTCTCCCCTGAGAGGAAAACTACATACTATATCTATCTATATCTATATCTATATATACACACACACACACACACATATAAACATATATAGGTATCGCAAATGAAATAAATAAAATAGAATTACTACAGGTCATCCAGTTGTTCATATCTCTGCTAAAGGAATGTAGAAGAGGAGGGGGAGATCCCCTCGCATCCAGACAGACCAGGCATGCATGTGCCAGAACTGACCTTTAAACTTGCATTTTGTCTTATTTCCAGCTATGATCAATTTACTTAATTTACTATATAAATACATATTCAAATTTCCTGTTTCATTAGCTATTAAACAAAACCAGACATCCCATCTTTGTCTTTTATGGAGTGGCAGGTATGTGTAAACTGTTCCTGTTGTTTCAGTTTCCATTGTACCAGCATCAAAATCAGCATGTTGATCCAAAGCTTCACATTCTTCCTATAGGGGGAATTAAATATCATATATCAATTAGTGTAAATTAGATTTTTCATTGCAAAGTCAGTTCCTTTGTTCCTTGTTTCCTGTATGAGTTCTTGATGTCCAGGGATAATCCTGAGACATGGGATACTGGCGGTCTTGGTCATGTGAACTGCGTAATCTGGAAAGGTTCATTCTTTTCTCAATGAAAGAGTTAAAATTGGAGTTCCTTCAGTCCTTATCATGCTACACACAAATGAAGAACTTGTATGTCTATCTGAAGTTGGACTGTTAGATCTGAGCCATTGTCAAATCTTTGTCCAACCAACCCCTGCCTAGACTTCCTTAAATAACACTCTCTTCTCTGAAGTTCTCTATCTTCATGATCAAACTGTCAAAATAATATGAGCATTTCACTGTTATTGCCTCTCTAACTTTTGGAAGTCACATTACTGAATGTGTTAAGAGCACATGGCTAATAAGGCAGTAAGTGAGCTAAATACCAGGCTTTCTTCCCTTAACAGCACAGTGACAACATTTAGAGTAACAGTAAATGTTGCTGCCCTGTATTACATATGGACTACTGCTGGCATTAACCAGACTGAAGCAAGCCAGGACTAAACAGGATCTTACTACTTTATGGGTTTTAAAGCACCATACACCACAGTTGCTGAGCAAAGTCTTTATCTATTTATGTAGTTAGGGGCTTGTTCATTCACAGTTTTTTTATTTAATATGTATTTATTTTTAGTGCAGCAATAATCCATGTGCCATTATACCTTAAGTCTGCAAAGATGCATGAAACAGGGCTTGTACAGAAATTGCTTTGCTCTTGAAAACATCAAAAGCTTTATCAGTGTTGTAACCAACTTGAAGCGCCTTAACTGTACATTTTTTATACACCAACATGGTTTAATGGCTGTAGTTTTGCTTTTTCATTTGTTTGTTTGAGTACCATGAGTTACTGCATAGCTATATTGGGGTTTTTTAAGCAGTATTCCATCCTGTTTAGCATTTAACCATGTGAGTAAATAGTAAGCTAGAAGCTATTCCTAGACTGGCCACATTGTGATGTGTGCGATTTTACCCATCACAAGTGCTGCAGTTTCATTCCACAATACTGGTTTCTGAATGATCAATTATACAGTGGCATGCAAAGGTTTGGGCACCCCTGGTCAAAATTTTTGTTACTGTGAATACTTAAGTGAGTAGAAGATGAACTGATTTCCAAAAGGCATAAAGTTAAAGATGAAACATTTTTTTCAACATTTCAAGCAAGATTAGTGTATTATTTTTGTTCTGTACAATTTTAGAGTGAAAAAAAGGAAAGGAGCACCATGCAAAAGTTTGGGCACCCCAAGAGATTTGAGCTCTCGGATAACTTTTACCAAGGTCTCAGACCTTAATTAGCTTGTTAGGGCTATGGCTTGTTCACAGTCATCGTTAGGAAGCAAATTTCAAAGCTTTATAAATACCCTAACTCCTCAAATCTTGTCCCAACAATCAGCAGCCATGGGCTCCTCTAAGCAGCTGCCTAGCACTCTGAAAATTAAAATAATTGATGCCCACAAAGCAGGAGAAGGCTATAAGAAGATAGCAAAGCGTTTTCAGGTAGCCGTTTCCTCAGTTTGTAATGTAATTAAGAAACGGCAGTTAACAGGAACGGTGGAGGTCAAGTTGAGGTCTGGAAGACCAAGAAAACTTTCCGAGAGAACTGCTCGTAGGATCGCTAAAAAGGCATATCAAAACCCCCGTTTGACTGCAAAAGACCTTCAGGAAGATTTAGCAGACTCTGGAGTGGTGGTGCACTGTTCTACTGTGCAGTGACACCTGCACAAATATGACCTTCATGGAAGAGTCAGCAGAAGAAAACCCTTCCTGTGTCCTCGCCACAAAATTCAGTGTCAGAAGTTTGCAACGGAACATCTAAACAAGCCTGATGCATTTTGGAAACAAGTCCTGTGGACTGATGAAGTTAAAATAGAACTTTTTGGCCGCAATGAGCAAAGGTATGTTTGGAGAAAAATGGGTTCAGAATTTCGTGAAAAGAACACCTCTCCAACTGTTAAGCACGGGGGTGGATTGATCATGCTTTGGGCTTGTGTTGCAGCCAGTGGCACAGGGAACATTTCACTGGTAGAGGGAAGAATTAATTCAATTAAATACCAGCAAATTCTGGAAGCAAACATCACGCCGTCTGTAAAAAAGCTGAAGATGAAAAGAGGATGGCTTCCACAACAGGATAATGATCCTAAACACACCTCAAAATCCACAATGGACTACCTCAAGAGGCGCAAGCTGAAGGTTTTGCCATGGCCCTCACAGTCCCCTGACCTAAACATCATCGAAAATCTGTGGATAGACCTCAAAAGAGCAGTACATGCAAGACGGCCCAAGAATCTCACAGAACTAGAAGCCTTTTGCAAGGAAGAATGGGCGAAAATCCCCCAAACAAGAATTGAAAGACTCTTAGCTGGCTACAGAAAGCGTTTACAAGCTGTGATACTTGCCAAAGGGGGTGTTACTAAGTACTGAACATGCAGGGTGCCCAAACTTTTGCTTCGGGCCCTTTTCCTTTTTTGTTATTTTGAAACTGTAAAAGATGGAAATAAAAAAGTAATCTTGCTTAAAATGTTAAAGAAATGTGTCATCTTTAACTTTATGCCTTTTGGAGATCAGTTCATCTTCTACTCACTTAAGCATTCACAGTAAGAAATTTTGACCAGGGGTGCCCAAACATTTGCATGCCACTGTATGTGCATGTTAAGCTGGACCCAGGCAGCGATTAGCTTGGCTTAGCATAGAGACTAGAAGCAGGGGGAACAGCTAGTCTAGCCAAAGTCATAAAATATGCAAACAGCACCTCTAAAGCTCACTAATTCACATGTTCTATCTTGTTATCAGTAAGAAAGAGACATGGGCAGAGACTAGCTGTAGCCTGTCCATTTTGCTTCACTTCATTCATTCAGTTTGATATTGTGTTCATAAGCCATTTCTGTCTGGGAGGTGGGTTACTTTCATTATTGCCGACGTCATTTGGTTTTACACAACCCGTACAGCTGTGTCAATCTGCACTTGTCGCTATTTTTCTGTCACTATTTTCATGATTGTAGCTTGGTAGCTGGCTAGCTATGTGGGAAGGTAAGGTCCCCATCCATATTCCACCTACCAAGCTCTGATTGGTTGAATGTGTCTCCAACCAGGTTAAGCAGCCGTCAGTGCGCACAACACCAGACCTATTTGACTCTGCAAACAAATCTGAGGTGATTCAGGCGAGCAAAGGACGGACTTGTTGTGGTGGAAATTGTGTATTTCCTTTGGAGAAGTGAGCAAATAAAATGAAGATCCGACAACCTGTTGTCATTTGTATATTTAATTAAGAAAAGAATTAAACAATCAGAATTTATGCCAAGCTAGGGTAACCCCCTCTTGGCTTATTGCACAGATAAGAGTGGTATTGATCTTTTCATCTCACTCTAGGCAATAAACTGTTCTTTTAAAGTCTCAGTCAGTCTCAAACTGATTAATAATGTAATGGCTAAAACATAACAGCAGGTTCTACCTTCATCTTCAGAAAATGTTCAGAATGTAATGCTTTCAGAGCACATTTCATAAATAAAGTCTTTCTTTCACAAATTTAAGTGAGTCCTATTTTATAGCTTTGAAGATTCAACATATCTGGCCACCAGTCTGCAGAATTTGAGTGTTTGAGGCCACAATGCTGTCAAGCTCCTCCACTTTGGTTTCTAATGACAGCAATGCATAAGAAGCAGCTTTACTGAAAACAGTCATAACTTCCAAGAATAATGTATCAGACACAATCTTCCTGTGTGACGCACATTCGTCTTTAATCCAGATATTAGAGAGCACTCTGGGCACATCTAATCCCCAAATAAACAAATCACGTCAGATTTGCCTACGCCACCACTACTTAAAAGTATACAGTACTACAATAAGGCAACTGATCCCACACTCTCATCTGTGTTATTTATTAATGCATCTTCTGCTTTAAGGTAATACACTGACTCATGCTCTAATATGTCTTTGGTTTATACCCACTGTCAGATCCTTGAGGACGTATTGTCCTAAAAGGACGTCTGTGCTGTGGCTTGTTGTATGTTGTGTCTGGAATAAATTAATAAGGATTTACACAAATTTCTTTGAAAAGCCAAAAAAGGAAACGTGATATAAATAGTTTTACAAATTCCTGTGTGCAAAGCCGATGGCGCTGGGTAGTTTGGTCGGATTTGAACAGGATGGAAAAGGATCTGATTTGAACTGAGCATGACCCAGATCTAGGGTTTTTAGTCTGTTTGTTTTTTTAAAATCATTGCTCAGTGGACATTAAACAATGTCTGGGTTACAGCGGTAACAACACTTATTGATTGCCCTGATCTACTATCATCAACAGGGGAACTCAGGTGGAATGTTAAGTCATGTCAGTGAAAGATGATTACTGTTGACGACTTCATGGCTTACATTACTGTTGCTTTGGGATGTAATGATATGACAAGTGCTATTCTATATACCAAAACTGCATTGAGAAAATATGTTTTAGTTGTGTATGTGTAACAGTTGCGGTCTGCATTGTGTTTAATGACCGATGACGATGGCAGTTGTCCAGTCAGTCACATTTATTGGACAATCTGGAGGTGATGGATGGACACACACAATGCACGCATGCAGTTAAAGCAGTCAGTGGCCGGTGCACACGCTAAACAATACAATATACATGTTAGCAATAGCTGTCACATATCATGGTTAGTCATATCATGAAAATAAACAAATGTAGCTATATGTAACAAGGGTCTATTTACTCTTGATTACAGTTTATAAAACAACAAATACATTTCTTATATCGCTGATAGTGATAACAGACAATAGTCTCTGCGTTGTGTTTTGTGATGTTGATGGACTAACGGCTGACAGCTACAGTAGTTAACTTCAATGCTGAGACACAAACAGCTCCGATGTCGATTCACAGATGATTTATTGCTTACAAGCACTTCAGGATCTGGGGGATACAAGCCCGGTCTCAGTAAAACTATTCAGTATAAAAGAAAATCATAAACAAAGGAAACTTACAATACTAATGAATGATTTCTGTAGCCAATCTAAATAAACATTAACTGACAAATTATAGAGCCAACAGTCCAAGACTTCTTAAAAATTACACATTACACAAAGACACTACCAATACAGATAAATTAGTACACATAGATAATTACTCTGGATTTCAATTTAGTTACCGTCTCTCTCTCTGACATTAATATTTACAGGTTTTCATTTAACAGTCAACCACTCACCTGGGGGATACAACCCCAGTCTGACTTGTTCCCCCGGTGATGGACTTATATATATATATATATAACTGCATTGTTACCATGGATACTGTGTAGCTTAGTAATAAATATGAAATATAAAATAATCATCATAAAAATACGAAAATAACACAAATATGTACAACTTACAACTATCAAATAAAGGTAACATTACTGACTAAATTAAATTCTATATTACAAGATTTTGCTATTAGACAAAGTAACAATTTAAACCTCAAATTATGTATTCAATGTAACATGCAAGAAGCATATGTTACACATACACGTATTAACACTGTGCATTAAACATACGCTACACATTAAAAATAGAAGTATGCAATGTTTACACCAATGTAAGGACACAAAAAGATATAATAAATGACATGTGACAGAGGCTACCCGTAGCATGGGACGATGGTGGCACATGCGCCGTCCCAAGACAGCAAGCACACCCCAGTTAACCATTAGGTGTCATTCTTTGCTTACATAACTTGCTGACAATACCAATGAAAGAACCATGACCAGGCCTGCAAGGGGAATTATCCATTTCAACTCTGTTACATGGGTGTGATGTGGGTTAACTGGCCCTTTACCCATCTATGAGTACATAATTGCTATGAGTGATAACCAACAGCATTAAATAATTAGGGACATTTATGGGCATAGAATCCTGTTTTTAGCAAAAATGTTACGTGTAGTAGATGAGTACACCAGATCAACTCAGCTTGCCAATAGACTGGAGTCTCTGGAAAACCAGTTCTCTCATCTCCTCCATTTCTGATATGATGGAGGTTCCTTCCTGATCACTACTGCATAAAAAAACACACTGGAAATCTGCAATGACATTTTATTTGTACATCTGATCTATTCTAATTCTATCTAAGGCCAAGTTTCCTAATAATTATGACATGGATGTTGACATGCACAGTACTTAAAAGTCAGATAGTGGTAATTATGGTAACATTCTCAAATGTTTTTGGCTATTTTATGGATACTAATTAACAGCAAAAGTCAGCAAAGGTCTCAGGACGTAACTAATTTAAAGGAATAGTTCAACATTTTCAGAAATACACTTGTTTGCTTCCTTTCTGAGAATGAGCAGTTCAATATCAATCTCATATCTATGTGTTAAAGCTGCAAATAAATGTTTTGGCTCTACTTCGGCACAGCAGGACAAGCTGTAAACACAACATCTGACATATTATCACCTTTTAAAAATGATATGGTGACAGGTTCCTATTTACACATCCAGCACACTTACACAACATTAGCATTTATTTGCAGTCATGGTTGTGTCCTGGAAGATGATGATGTCCTCATTGTTAATCCCGCCTACAAAACTCAGATTGAGCGATTGTTTCAGGGGAAACAGCTGTCAGTGAGCACAACACCAGACCCACTGTATTTGATTCGCTAATAAATTGGAGATGTGTCAATTCACAGGTTTGGAACAAAGCTACAGAAGATCTTCACGGCAAGCTGAAAAACAGAAACCTTGGAGATCTTGTCACGTTATAAAGTTGGTTTTGACTAATGTGTTAGCAATCAGTTGCCTACACATCCAGCAGACATGGATCAACATTAGCACTCATTTGGTTTTTGGCAACACAACTTATGTTACTCAAATATTTTACTCTCCTTTTATCTCTGTTTTGGTCTCCACCAACTCAAAATATCTGTCTCTTTAGCAGCAGCATACTCCACTATATTCACCAGCTAGTTGCTAATTTTGTCTAGCTGCTATATGCTCCACAATGTTCACAAGCTAGTTGCTAATTTTGTCTGCTGTTTTTTGCAGGGCTGATAGTGTACAGAGGATTTTTAGAGCTTTTTTCTGCTGAAAAGATGAGTGTGCTGAAACTGAACCAAACAAGTTGCAGGGAGCAAAACCAAATCAATGAGCTAAAAGAAGCTAAAAAATGCTCTGATTAGCTGAGGGGAAGTGCAGAGTTGTTGATAATTATCTGTGGGTTCATCACTACAAGCAACACTTTTCACATTACACATAATTTTTCCATTGTTGATATGAAAATATTGATTAGTGCAGCTTAATACGAAGTGTGAAGCTGGATTGGGCATGGTTCGATTACTGTACGTGCTGGAAGTATTTCTTGGTAAACATCAGCTAGCCGCAGTGACTCACAGTGAGCCTTGTCCTCACAGTGAGGTTGTCAGGTTTGGTACTATTGTGCCTGTGTAGTGGGATCAAAACCAAAACCTGACCGCATCTGATGACCTGCCCTTAGTAAAAGATGCTGCACAGAAGTACTGAGTGGATGGATAAACGGAAGTTATGAAGGTAACTACGGTCCTGTGAATTCCTGGATGACTGCTAGTGGCAGTAAACAAGGCAGATATGTCTCTTTGTGATCCATGCAGGTTGAGATCTTATGTAAACAAAGGCATGTGCGTGACATGTAGGCTACCTGCGCGTCCCAGCTATAAATACCACGTGGTAGCCTACACTCTGCATCTCAGAATCTTCTCGCCCCCACCAAAATAGGTTCAGAGTGATCGGCATGACTGGCAGTCATTCAGGAATGCACAGAACCATAGTTACCTTCGTAACTTTTTTAATTTCATTCCTTCTTGACTGCCAGTGGCAGTAAAAGAAGTGGATGATTCATACCAGCAGTGTCACAAGGAAACAGACACCCACCAAACAGACACCTGGTCAACTGCAGTCGCTAATGGAAGAATAGCTGATGCTAGGGCCTTTCTCAAACCCAAGAATGCAAAGGACGGACTTGTTGTGGTGGAAATTGTGTATTTCCTTTGGAGAAGTGAGCAAATAAAATGAAGATCCGACAACCTGTTGTCATTTGTATATTTAATTAAGAAAAGAATTAAACAATCAGAAATGAGAATAAAAGAAGTAAATAAAAAGAGGGTGCAGGCGAGCACACAGAGTCAATCCTTTTCAGCTGAAGGCCAGAGATCATACACCAGGATGCATAGGAAACGTCTGACAAAGAAGGAAAGATGCTGTCACATACTTATAACCTCACAACACAGAGACAGACATATCAGAGTACAGAATCACCTCTAACAAAGATAGTCCGTCTCCAGCTAGGTTTTCCTACCCAAGGCTGGACACCCAGGGCAGACTGTTCCCCAGACTGCAGCTGTCTCTCCCCCTGATTACAAACAATCTGTCCTCCCGCTGAAACCAACCAGATACCAATGTACCTAAAACAGAGATGACCCGAAACAGAAATGATCTAAGTGTACAGAATTAAGACTGATTAACAGGAAAACAAGTTATCACACTAAATATATATATGACATAAAGAGAGAAATTTAATTACGCTAAACACATCTAGTAAGAAAGGAAAAGAGAACTAAACATATCTAGTAGTAAAGGGAAAGAGAACTAAACATATCTAGTAAGAAAGGAAGAGAGAAATTTTGCCCTTACACTTGTGTTCTTGGGGAGAACGTTTTTGCTAGTCGTTCTTGGAAGAATGAACTTGCAAGGTCACAAGTACAGTATGAGACGATGCGTGCTTGCTGGTACTGCGCAATACCCCCAGCACAGAGGCCGCCTGCAGTGCTCCAAAATAACAGCTAGGCTTCATCACCCAAAACAACCCTCAGCTGATTACTTCACAACTGTACACTAACAATAATGTAATGTCTATTTATAATAATAAAGCAACGACAGTCCCCTTTCATACTGCTTCTGTTCTTTATTTATTTATTTATTTTTTCCAAAGTGCTTCTACGTGTCACGAGCCAAGAAATTTCTGTACATCACGAGCGGTGGAAAAAAAACCCTAGTAAAGGCTATTGTTTTTGTTTCACATTTGATTTAAAGACAATAAAGAATTAGGGTAAAATAACTAAGATCAAAGATGGACCAGGCAATGTTGGCAGCTACCATCGGTATACTTTACCGAGAAGCAGAAGATGAGGCTGCTGAGTTGAGGAGGAGACTGAAGGCGAAAAGAGCCAGGATGAGGAGGAGGAGGATGGGACGGCGTTTTGCTATCATAGCGTTTGTCTCTGGCTATGTAAGTTATCTTATAAAGTTTAAAGCAGTGCTTAACTAATAATGGAAAATAAACAGAATAAATACGATACAGTAGATGGAAATGTTAAAGGTATAAAACATGAATAACAGGGTTCTCCCCAAACAGTGTAACAGTGATGCTGTAGGCCTAGCCCCTTGTTAATATCCAGCACATTTCCAACCACTCAGTCTTACAACTGATCACATCAGTCAAGACTATCATTTGATACTGTTGATGGGCCCCCATCACCACCTTGTTACAAAATCCTGGGGGAGAACCCTGAATGAATAGGATACATTACTATAGTTTCCTTGTGCAATCAATAACATAGGCAGTTTGATGATTTGAGTAAATTAAATTACTATACACTCTGCACACTTACCTAATATCAAAAGAAGTTCACACTCACATTTGCAGATTTTTTTAATGAAATATAAATAACCAGAATAGAATTAATGGAATACAAACTGAACAGACATTTTCATAATAGAGGCAACACAAGGAATAATGGAATAAATGATCAATAATGTGTAATGAGAGCCTGAGAAAAGAACAATAAGTAAATACATTTTACATTGCATAATATTAAATACATCTAGGTGAAATACTCATGAACAAACAATGTAAACAGTTAATAACTAATAATAAATAAATACTTTTAGAATGTTAATTGATAAGTAGAGTACATATTAAATATTTGCTTTTTAAACACAGGATCAAACACCTTTATGCACAAATGAACAACTATGTGCCTATCCTCTGCACATTCTTCTCTGAGGCTGACCTGAAACCAGCCTTTCAGCTCTCCAGGGACACCATCAATGTGCTGGTCCAGATGTTACCTCAGCAAAAGCCACATGGATGGAGCCATGAAATTGAGGTGGCTGTCTGTCTCTACTGGCTTGCATGTGGCACCTCATACAGAGTGACAGCCGACATCTTCGCCATGCCGAGTGCCACAGTTGGCAGACTAGTCCACAGTTTAGTGGAAGAGATGATGTCCATCCTTCACAGGATTATTCATTTGCCCAAGCAAAGCTTGCCTGAAGCATGCCTGAAAGACATAAAAACCTGGATGACCTGCAATTTTCTGATGTTAAACTCAGACAAAACCGAAGTTATTGTACTTGGCCCCGAACACCTTCGAAACACATTATCTAAAGATATAGTTTCTCTAGATGGCATTGCCCTGGCCTCCAGCGACACCGTAAGGAATCTTGGAGTTATCTTTGATCAGGATACGTCCTTTAACTCCCACATAAAAAAACTTCAACAACTGCCTTTTTTCATTTACGTAACATTGCAAAAATCAGGCACATCCTGTCTCAAACAGATGCAGAAAAACTAGTCCATGCATTTGTTACGTCTAGGCTGGACTATTGCAACTCTCTACTATCAGGCTGCCCCAATAAGTCCCTTATGACTCTCCAGCTGATCCAGAATGCTGCGGCACGTTTACTGACAAGAACCAGGAAAAGAGATCATATCTCTCCAATATTAGCTTCTCTACACTGGCTCCCTGTAAAATCCAGAATAGAATTTAAAATCCTTCTCCTTACCTTCAAAGCCCTAAATGGTCAGACACCATCATATCTTAAAGAGCTCATAGTACCCTATTACCCCACTAGAGGACTGCGCTCCCAGAATGCAGGGTTCCTTGTGGTTCCTAGAGTCTCTAAAAGTAGAATGGGAGCCAGAGCCTTCAGCTATCAAGCTCCTCTCCTGTGGAACCAGATCCCAGTTTGTGTACGGGAGGCGGACAACCTCCTCACATTTAAGAGTAGGCTTAAGACTTTCCTCTTTGATAAAGCTTATAGTAGGGCTGACTCAGGTGAGCCATAGCGCCATATCATAACAAAGTTATCTCAGGGCACTTTTTCGAGTAGAGCAAGTCTAGACTGACTCTTTATATTTACAGAGACCCAACAGTTCCCACCATGAGCAAGCACTATGCGACAGTGGCAAGGAAAAACTCCCTTTTAACAGGTTAGATATAGTTCTATAATTTGACAGAACCCCTGGATCAAGAGTGGGCTTTTTAAGAAGAGTTTTAATTACAGCTACTTTAAAGGACTGTGGCACATAGCCTTTTAATAAGGACAGATTGATCATATCCAGTAAAGAAATGCTAACTAAGGGTAAAATTTCTTTAAGCAGCCTAGTTGGGACGGGGTCTAAGAGACACGTTGATGGCTTAGATGATGAAATCATGGAAGTTAGCTGATTAAGGTTGATGGGAGAAAAGCAGTCTAAATGTACATCAGGTTTTACAGTTGTTTCTAAGGTTCCTGTGTTTGAAGATAAGTCAGTACCAACTGAGGGCAGGAGGTGCTGAATTTTGTCTCTAATAGTTAGAAGTTTATCATTAAAGAAGCTCATGAAGTCGTTACTACTGAGGTCTATAGGGATACATGGCTCAACAGAGCTGTGACTCTCTGTCAGCCTGGCTACAGTGCTGAACAGAAACCTGGGGTTGTTCTTATTTTCCTCTATTAATGATGAGTAGTAGGCTGCTCTGGCATTACGGAGGGCCTTCCTATACATTTTAAGACTATCTTGCCAGGCTAAACGTGATTCTTCCAGATTGGTGGAACGCCATTTCCTTTCAAGTTTTCACGATGTTTGTTTTAGTTTGCAGGTTTGCGGGTTATACCATGGAGCTAACCTCCTCTGTTTTATTATCTTCTTTTTTAGAGGTGCGATAGAGTTGAGTGTTATTCGTAGTGAGCCTGCAGCACTATCAACAAGATGATCAATTTGGGAGGGACTAAAGTTAGCATAGGAGTCATCTGTTACATTGAGACATGGAAGTGAATTAAATGCCAATGGTATCACTTCCTTAAATTTAGCAACAGCACCATCAGATAGACATCTAGTGTAGAAATGTTTGCCTAATGGCGTGTAGTCCAGTAATAGGAATTCAAAAGTTATTAAATAATGGTCTGATAAAAAAGGATTCTGTGGAAAGACTATTAGATGTTCAATTTCTATGCCATAGACAAGAACAAGGTCGAGTGTGTGGTTAAAACAGTGAGTGGGTTTATGTACACTCTGACAGAAGCCAATTGAGTCTAATAATGAGATAAACGCAGCACTAAGGCTATCATTTCCTACATCTACATGAATATTAAAATCACCTACAATAATTATTTTATTTGTTTTAAGGACTAAACCTGATAAGAACTCTGAGAATTCAGATAAAAATTCAGAATACGGTCCAGGAGCTTGGTACACTATAACAAATAGAATTGGCTGTAGTGTTTTCCAGGTTGGGTGTGAAAGACTAAGAACAAGGCTTTCGAACGAGTTATAATTTAGTTTAGGTTTAGGTTTGATTAATAGGCTTGAGTCGAAGATGGCTGCAACGCCACCTCCTCGGCCTGTGCCTCGAGGAATGTGAGTATTAATGTGACTGGGGGGAGTGGATTCATTTAGGCTAACATATTTATCGTGACACAGCCAGGTTTCAGTAAGACAAAATAAATCAATATTATGATCTGATATTACAGTGCCCTCCAGAATTATTGGCACCCTTAGTGAATATGAGCAAAACAGGCTATGAAAAAAATGTCTTTATTGTTTATCCTCTTGGTCTTTCACCCAAAATATTCACAAAAATCTTACCTTTTTATTGAAGTAAAATTATTGAAAGAAAAAAAAATGTTGACATTAAATAAATATTTTTCTCCAAAACATGCGTGCCACAATTATTGGCACCCCTAGAAAATCTTATCATTAAAATCTAACTGATGTATATTTCCAGTCATGTTTTACATTTTTAAGTTCACCTGTTTGATTAGGAGCTCTTAAATGGTCAACCATGACTTCCTGTTTCACTGGGGTATAAATATGAGGTGACACAGGCCAGATTTCCTTAGTCATTCATCACTATGGGAAAGACCTGAGAACACAGTGACGATGTGCGACCAAAAGTTGTTGAGCTGCGCAAATCAGGAAATGGATATAAGAGCATTTCTAAACAGTTGAAAATACCCATTTCCACTATAAGGGCAATAATTAACAAGTTTAAAGCGACAGGAGATGTAAAGAATCAGCCTGGAAGAGGACGTGTGTGTACATTGACCCCACGCACCGTGAGGAGGATGGTTCGACTGGCAAAAGAATCTCCAAGGATTACAGCTGGAGAATTGCAGAGGTTAGTTGAGTCTTTGGGTCAGAAAGTCTCCAAAACTACCATCAGACGCCACCTACATCACCACAAGTTGTTTGGGAGGGTTGCCAGAAAAAAGCCTCTGCTGTCAATCAACAACAAACTAAAGCGCCTACAGTTTGCCAAACGTTACTGGAGCTTTCAATGGGACCGGGTTATATGGTCAGATGAGACCAAAATAGAGCTTTTTGGCAACAAACATCAAAGGTGGGTTTGGCGTAGACAGAAAGATAGCCATACAGAAAAGCACCTCATACCCACTGTGAAGTATGGTGGCGGATCTTTGATGTTGTGGGGCTGTTTTTCTTCCAAAGGCCCTGGACATCTTGTTAGGATACATGGTATCATGGACTCCATCAAATACCAGCAGATATTAAATGAAAACCTAACAGCCTCTGCCAGGAAGCTTAAAATGGGCCGTGGTTGGACCTTCCAGCAGGACAATGATCCAAAGCACACCTCAAAATCTACACAAAAATGGTTCACCGACCACAGAATAAAGGTTTTGCCATGGCCATCACAGTCCCCCAACCTAAACCCCATAGAAAATATGTGGGATGAGCTGAAGAGGAGGGTCCACAAGCGTCGAATCTCGGAATCTGAAGGATCTGGAGAGATTCTGTATGGAGGAATGGTCTCAGATCCCGTGCCATGTGTTCACCAACCTCATCACGCATTATAGGAGAAGACTCAGAGCTGTTATCTTGGCAAAGGGAGGCTGCACAAAATATTAAATGATGGGTGCCAATAATTGTGACACACATATTTTTGAGAAAAATATTTGTTTCATGATAAGAATTTAATGTTTCTTTCAGTTATGTTACTTCAATTAAAGGTTCGATTTTTGTGAATATTTTGAATGAAAGATCATGAGGATAAACAATAAAGACATTTTTTTCATAGCCTGTTTTGCTCATATTCACTAAGGGTGCCAATAATTCTGGAGGGCACTGTAGATCGTTCACTAGAACAGCTTTAGATGAGAGAGATCTGATGTTTAAGAGTCCACATTTAATTCTCCTGTTTTGTTGTACTGTTGCAGTGGTGGTTTTAGTTTTTATTAGGTTTTTATGTGTAACTCCTCTTCTGTTTACTTTTGATTTAAATAATTTAAATGGTGGGGGGGCAGACAACCTCTCTGTGGAGTTTAGGGTGGGTAACTGCTCTAATGGAAGCGCAGAGAAGCGTGTAGGACTGCAGCTCTGCCTCCTGGTCTGGACCACAGACTGTATTAAGTCTGTGGTCTGAACTCTGAGCTGTCATGGCTTTGGGCCACTAATAAATTCGGCCAGATTTCTAGATATGAGAGCGGCCCCATCCAAAGTGGGATGAATGCCATCTCTCCTAATCAGACCAGGTCTTCTCCAGAAAGTCCGCCAATTATCTACAAAGCCCACATCATTACCTGGACACCACCTCGACAACCAGCGGTTGAATGATGACATGCGGCTATACATGTCATCGCTAGTAAGATTAGGTAGGTCCAGTGAAAACTACGGAGTCCGACATTGTCTTTGCATATGTACACACCGACTCAACATTAATTTTCGTGACCTCCGATTGGCGTCACAATTATTATTATCATCATTATATTAGTTAAATTGTTATCTGTGATGTAAAATTGTTATTAATATTGCTTTTCTGATGAATAATTACAAATGATTGTGTATATGGTTATTAACTGTTTTGTCTTTTGTTTTTTTAAATACACTCCAATAGAATGGCAATGACAACAGAAAAAAGGCCTCTATAAATCAGTCAATTATGGAATCCAAAGGACGGTTAGGAAATTGGGGGAATTGATTTTGCACAAAGTGCCTGATCTGGAAAAAGCGGAACAAGTGGGTATTTGGAAGGTTGAATTTTGCTGATAAATCTGCAAATGAGGAAAAAACACCTTTAACATAAAGGTCATTGATAGTCAGCCGACCCTTGCTTGACCAGGTCTGGAAAACTGGATCTGAGCAGGATGGCAGGAATAGGTGGTTGCGAAAGACTGGAGTTAGACCTGACGGTGCATGTAGGCCAAACTGTCTCCTGAACTGATTCAAAATTTTCAAAGTATTGGTTACAATTGGTTTCAGAGCAACTTGCTTAATTGTAAGAGGTAACTGGGAACAAACCACCAACCAAAGTAAGAGACACGAAGAGGATGTTTCTATCTGGGCCCACTGAGGTTTTTCGCCGAGTGTCCAAAAAAGAATTTTGTTGATGTTACAGGCCCAATAATATTGATGGAAATTTGGCAAAGTCAGGCCTCCTGTAGATTTGGGAAGTTGAAGGATTGTTCTCTTAATACATGCTCGTTTATTACACCATAGGAATGAGTTTATCAGTTGATCAAGCGCGGGAAAAAAACTTTTACTAATGAATATTGGAATATGATGGAAAGCATACAGAGACTGGGGCAGCACCACCATTTTTTTAAATTGCTCTAGAATGTTTAAGATTATAGGGAGGGAGGACGTTGGATTGGAAACGTAAAGCAGCGGGTCATCTGCGTACAAAGAGAGCTTATGGGATAGACCAAAACGTGTAGTACCCTCAAATCTCTCCTCATCATGAAGCCATATAGCTAAGGGCTCAATTGCGAGAACAAATAATAACGGGGACAGAGGACATCCTTGCCTCTGGAAGGCGAGAATAGATCAGATTTTATACCATTGATATTGACTGATGCTACAGGGGACACATAGAGGAGTTTGATCCATGAAACAAAATCAGAGCTGAAGCCAAATTTTTTAGGTATGCAGAACAGGTACTTGCACTCTACCCTATCAACCGCTTTTTCAGCATCTGAAGAGAGCACAATTTCAGGTGAACAGCCTCCTGGTGTTAGAAAATGATTGTCTTCCCAAGATAAAGCCAGTCTGGTGAGGGCTGATCAGGGCTGGGATGACCTTCTGGAGATGGCAAGACAGGACCTTAGCCAATATCTTAAAATCCACGATCAACAGGGAGATTGGCCTGTAGCTGCTACAGAGGAGCGGGTCCTTGTCCTTTTTTTAAATTTTAAATATCTTTTTATTTGCAAAGAGTGTACAATAATCAGCACCATTAGATAAACGTACAAGCATAACAGTACACTGAGTGTCCTCATATTCCCCATTCCTTCCCTTCACCCCATATGCCCAAATAGACAAAATAAGAAGAAAAAGAAAAAACAAAACAAAAAACAAAACACAACAAAACAAACAAACAAACAAAAAAAAAATATATATATATATAGATAAATGAAGGACAATAGATAAATAAAGAAATATATATGTATATATACATACACACATACATACATACAAAAATATACTATATGCATGAGCGTATATAACCATACTTTAGTATCCCCATATTGTTCCAGAAGGTGCATGATGTTCATACACATGCATACACGCATACACACTCAGGATTTGCCTGAGACAAACAAAACACCAAAAACAAAGCAAAAACAAATGACAATTGTAAGTAACAATAACATAATATGTACCTTATTTGTAGTTTACCTATATCCATAAGGGCTCTGAGCCAGAAATTGTCCAGGTCTATTACTGATCACCTCTAGAAAAGTTTTCCAAATAAGAAAATAATGGGGACCAAAGGTCTTGAAAAATGTATCCATGGTTATGTTTTTCTAAAGTAAAGTAAGATAAAGTAAGGAAAGTAAAGGAAGTAAAGTAAGATTTTACATCTAGGACAGTTTGGTGAATTATTTCTGGAATTTTTATGCATCTTTATAGGAGTGAGGTAGAATTTATGGATAAATTTAAAATTAACTTCCTTGATGTTATTACTTGTAAATGGGAAATATTAAGTATCTTCGTCTAAAGCCATCCTTTCCCAACTCTTTAATAGAGTAAGGAAAGATGAGTGATCTCCTTTATATAGAAGGACATAAAATTCACTAATTTTACCTTTAATTGTTGTCGAGGACATTAACATATCTTCTACTTCAGATAGTCCAAAACTCAACTTGTTTTCTTTGATAAGTGACCAGACAACATTCCGAATTTGTAGATATTTTAAAAAATCTGAGTTAGGAATGTCATATTCTGTTCTTAAATCAGTGAACGATTTTAAATGTGTGTTTTTATGAAACAAATCTTTGAATTGTTTTATTCCTGAGTTTGGCCAATTACCTACGTATATTAATTGATTGTAAGTGTTTGTTCAAATCTGGATTCTGATGTATAGGAGAATAGATGGAAATACAAGTGGTGATACCCAGTTTCTTAACGCAATCCTTCCAGGCTAAGTGTGTGTTAAAAACAGTGAAACACTGATCCATATTTTGTACCTATAATAAGAGAATCCAAACGCAGGGGATCGAAAAAGTTGGCTTACATCTGGACCCACAGTGAGTCCTTGTTCTTTTTGAGCAACAAAGTAATTGATGCCTCCGACAGGGTGGGTGGTAGCTGGCATTGAAAACCCTCACCAAGATTGGGGCGAGTATGGGGGGTAAGGCTTTATAAAACTCTATAGTGTAGCCATCAGGTTCAAGTGATTTACTACTTTGTAAGGATTTAATTGCCTCCTTTACTTTGGAAATAGTTATGGGTACACCCATATCAGTGGAAGCCTTCTCATCAACCTGGGGAAATACTAGATGGTCAAGAGGGTTAGGGCTGTCCCAATCCTGTGGAGAGAGCTCAGAAGAGTATAACTTAGAATAATAATTTGAAGAAATGTTACTAATTTCCGTAGGGCATGTTGTAATGTTGACTTTATTCTAGGGCTCAGTGTAGAGGCACTAGTCACCCGTGCTTGATATGCAAGCAGTATGCCCGCCTTGTCTCCCTGCTCAAAGAAACGTTGCTTGGTTTGGAGGAGCTGCCTCTCAACCTTACCGGTTGACAACAAATCATACTGAGATTGAAGCTGAACCCGTTTTTTATAAAGAATAGTGGAGGGAATTAGCAGAATATTGGCTGTCTAGTTTTTGAATCTCATCTGATATTGCTGTCAATTTGGAACGTTCCGATTTCGTAAAGTGAGAGACAAAAGAAATAATCTGTCCGTGGAGATAAGCCTTGAAGGACTCCTGGGGGGGGGGGGTACCCGGAAAGATAACAAACAAAAAAAACAAAAACATGCACATACATACTCACCCAAAAACAAAACCCTAGTCACAACGGGAACATAAGCTTGTGTATCTCCCTGGATACAGTCCTTCCTAACAGAGGACTGTCCTAAACTATTCCTCATTAACCTCCATTCCCATTGCAATAAGCAAATGCCAACATAAATCAACAATACAATGTTGTACAGGATATAGAAGATAAGGTATACAAAAGAACCATAACAATAGTAAAGGACCTGCAAGGGCCCCCCTCAACAGCAATTGAACATTCATGTAGTCTTGGCATGTAGAAACAGCCTGAGCCATAAAAGGCAAGTGCGTAGCAAAGTAAGGCCAACAGTTTGGGCTCAGCACTAAGGTCACAAATTTGTCATCCAACAATAACCTGGTCTTGCCTGGAAACACTAAATTAGTGACACCTTTCAACAATGACATGTCCAGATATTACAGGCTACACAATATAAAGAAGGTAAGGCATAATAAGGATCCCTGATAATAGTTTAACAATAGAACATTTTTCATCCTTTTTTTGGATGATACAAATAAACTTAACTTGCACACATTGGGTAGATCAATCTATATAATAACTTTCCTTGGCAGTAGTCCCAGGCATATTTTCAATTTCCAAAACTTAAACTACACATGGAAAGTGAATTTAGAAGATGAAAACATGTGCAGTAGCAGGCTTTAAATGTCTCCACCAGCGTGCCTCTCCTAGCAACTTATAACAGAAATGCAGGCCCACAATAGTACTCAAAAACAAAAAAAGGTCTGCTTTAGGGCCACATTGAGGTACCTGAGGTAAAATTGTTAATGTTGATATTGTTAAAAATATCAACATGAGAAAATAAGACCATCAATATGGGCTTAGCTAACCCTAAATCTCAAGCTTATACAAACAAGGAGTATATTATTACTCACGTAGCTGCTGTATTAAGAAAGCAGTGTCTATGCTACATTGACATTCAAGGCCCCAACATTAGCCCATTAGACCATTACCAGTGGTCAGCCAAAAGCCAACCCGCACTTCAACATAGCTAGAGTTAGCAGGTAGGCCAGCCACTGTTACTGTGTCCGTAGCAGTCTGTAGTGTGTTTAGCCGAAAGATACTTCTTAGCTTCATCAACAGATGAAAGCTGAACTTTATCCCTGCTCTCCGCCATAATCATCAGCCTGGAGGACAGGCTTAAGTCCAAACTTGTATAGTTGCGCCATAACCTCACGATATGCGGCCCGCTGCTCTTTCTTAGTCTCCTTTGTGGATAAAGACGCCATTTCTTCGCGAGGCCTTAAGTTACACACTTGTTTTGTGATGAACTTGTAAAAAGTCAGACAGAGGCTTATAGAGTTCAAAGGATAAAACTTTGATAAAAGTATGGGAATGGGAGGTAAACACGTCTACTCCTCATCTGCCATTTTTTTCCTCCAATGAAAGCCTCCCTTTCCATCTGTTGATACTTTGATCCTTTAACCAGAGCTAAAACAAAGTTTTGTCTTAACAGCTGACTTGACATGTGTATGGAAGTAAATCAGTCTCACCAGATTTTGACTAGATGTTCATAAATCCAGAATCAAAAATTCAAGTTTTGACTGCCTTCCTATAATTTCAAGTAACGACATGACCAATGGAGTGAAACTTGATTGACTGAATGTTGGTTCGATTTGAAACAGAACCTTTGTATCCTGGATGTTTAATCAGATTTTTTTAATGTTGAATTTGAGCAACTTGAATATATATTACTTTATTTTTTATTAAAAACTTTAATTTTTGATTATGAATTTGTGAACAGTGAAAAATAAAAGTGAAAATGAGATATTGAAAATGTGAAGAGTTGAATTCAGAGGCAAAATATTCAGATACATAATTTCAATGCAAAATAAGTCAGTGCTTTTAAATATCAAAATCTGACAGATTTACTTCCATACGTAAATCTAGATACAAATACACAAATATATACTATAAATACACTATAAATACACACATATATACTATTAACACACTATACACAATATAAATAATATACTGATGCAATTAATACCATGTTGTGTTGACTGCTACTATTCCTGGCTCACCCACGGCCTGGTAACTGGTGGAATTGACTTGCATCAGTTTATATAATGATCATATTTATTTATCACTTTTCAGAGAAAAGTAGAGTATTTCTATACTGAGCTGAACAATAAAAATATATTTATAGCATTACACAATTGGAGCTAACTGGTTCACCTGAATAATGAGTATTTATGTTTTTATAATAGCTACCCCTCTTCTGTTGTCCTCCACTCCTTGGAGGAATGAAAAAAAGTAAGAAAAAAGTAGAAGAAATGTAAAATAACTTAAATAGAGAGCATGTCAAAGAATGTATTGCACCTAATAGAGTACAAATTTACAGTTTGTTTTACAGTTTGTTTAGAAAATCCTCAGATTTGAGGGTGCTTTCCATTTTCTGGTTAGAAAATCCTCAGGTTTGAGGGCGCTTTCCATTTTCTCTCTAAAAATGGTTAGCCTCTCCATTGCCCCCTCACTCAAATGTTCTTCCAGATTTAGGCCAAGCAGTTCCAATTCACTTTTAAAAAAAGAAAAGAAAACAGTGAGTATAGTGAGTCAGTAAACAAATAGTATTGTAGATATTGCAATGTACTTCATTATAACATTATTAATCCTCTATGCCCTCATCTTACCATACCTCATCTTGTTTGTACCTTTCCTTGGCAAACAAGGAACAGAATACTGTAACTTAACTAACAAAACAGGGCTTCTAGTGTTGAGCCTCCCCCTTCTCCTATGAGAAAGATAATTAGCCGAATCAAATAGTGATTGACAGTTTCCCCGCCCATTCAAAGTCTTTGGAAAACTTTACTTTTCCTGTGATATTGGGGTTGACACTATAGATTGCCACCCTGAAATTCACATGTGATGTCGCAGTTAAACATCAGAGAGACAGAATTATTGTGATAATGTCTTTTACAGTTTTTCTGTATTGCTAAAACACTAAACCCAATTCTCTGATGGGTTCAGTGGTCTGAACCCATTTATTGAATCGATCACTCTTTTGGCAAAACCATAAAAAATGTTCACCAAGTTAGACACAATTTGCAGATCTCATTGACTCTTTTTGCAAAACTCTAAACACGTTCTCACACACTAAAAAACACTTTGCACTGTGATGCACTTGTGATGCTTAATGGTAACCACTGGTGGCAAAAGTTAAACACAAATAAAGTTCAGATGTCATAGCTTACACACAATGACTCAAAATTGATCACACTTGTTGCTAATGATGATGAAACCAATATAAGCCAGTTCAGAGTGCACATGTTTTTGAAGGCTGAAGATTGATACCATGGAAACAATCAGAGGCAGAGGAAGAGTGTGTGTAAGAGGTGGTGGACGAGGAGGAGGAGAATGAGGAAGAGCATGACCAAGAACAGTCATTTCTGATGAAATTTGTTTTAGTTCATGGAATGATGATGAGGGAAGCAGGACAAAGAGTCCAACCTCATCTCAGTCATTCTCTATGGCCACCATAATCAGGAGATTCAGAGAAGAGAACAGGTAATTGTTTTTTGCAGTACCCAATAGAAGAGTTTTTCTCTGCATGGCAGTGGAAAGTATATGACCGACAACCCTATACCAGGGAAAATCTCCTACAGGCCTGGAATTGGCCTGTGTTGACGTAGGTGTTGAGACTCCACACATGCCACCTCCCAAGGTTGGATCCGGCACACCAGAAGGAAGGAAAAGAGGACATATAGCAGCACAGTACAGTTCCACACAGAGATGCAAAGCAATAGTTGTGGTAATGGTATTGATGTACAGATGGAGAGGGAGAGGAGGAGAGAGGAGCTCAGTGCATCATAGGAAGTCTCCCAGCAGTCTAGGCCTATAGCAGCATAACTAAGGGGTGGCTCATGGGTCCATATCTCGTGGACCTCATCAGCAGATTAAATTTGCTCAGTTGCCATGAAACTGTAGATGTAACTGTTTAAAATAATGTTATGAAATCAGGAAAATTGAACATCTTTGACTGTAATCATTTAGATGAAATCAAATATTATCAATATCTTCAACAAACCTGTTTGATAATATACATAATTTATATAACCAGATGAAACTCTAATTTCCTATACCAGGGCCCCTTCGTCATTCCTTTATTTTTTCCTAACAGCATTTACTTGACATTCCACTTAATGATTTAAAAAATTTACAAAAAGAACTCTAGTGTCAGTGAGAAAACAAAGTGTGTATCTTAAAGTGGAATGCCATGGTTGACTGCTGAAATATATTTCTATAACATTATGCAGACAGCCTGTGCTTGAGCATGTGTATGTGTGACACACAAAGCTTAGTGGGAAAAAGCTGTCACTCTGCATCAAGCCTCCAATCATTTACTGTTGCATGTATTGAAAACACTGGTGAGAAGAAGATGCAGTGGAGTGATGCAATAAAAACAAACATCAGTGTATCTATCAGTGAAAAGGCTTGCAGAGGGACTTTTAAAATGATCCACTATGTCAGATTATGAGTCATATTTTCAGGTTGTATACTCTAGAAGATAATTGGGGCAGTGGCCAGAAAAATAATTTTGCAACTGAGAAGTTGCCAGTTTAGATCCACAATTTGTGAAGTCGAATGTGTTAATCTACAGTTTACCAATCATCTATGGCAGATGTAAACATCCTTCAGTAATAAGTACATGTTTTCATAGTTAAATGCAATTAGGCTACAATCAAAATCATTTCAGGATTCAGTTTATGTAGATTTGGAGTTGAAATGACCCACATGCTGTGGAGGACAAAGCCTTTACTAGCAATATCACACATAAAAAATTGACCATTACCATTAAAGGTCCTGCATTCCTGTTTATTGTAGATGGTCATTGTGGAACTAATTTGAACTACTTTATATTCAGTTGGGTAGTAACTCATCATATTTTATAAACTCATCATATTTTTTATATGTACAATCATAATCTGTGTAACTAACTGTTAGATAAATGTAGTGGAATAAATAATAATAAAGTACAAATGTCTCTCTGAAACATAGTGCAGAAGTACAAGTAGCTCAAAACAGTACTTAACTACATACTTGAATAAATGTACACTAATAAATAAATATTGTAAATATATGATAAATTGTTCACTGTCAAAAATATTAAAGATCCAGAGAATTCAGTATCAGTTACTTTGTGAGAGTATACACCACTCTTTTTGAGCAATGAAGCTTGCGTAAGTTCAGTCAGGAAGACTATCTTATGCCTCATTCATTCACACCTCTCTCTCTTTTCCTGCTTCTCTTAATCAGCTGATTAATGGGCGTATGCTCTTTCACTTATCCAACCAGATCTCCAACAGCCAATCATATTGCTGCTGCTGTTAAATCTGTTTCTCTTCTTGCTGCTGTCAGCTGTCATTTCAGTGCGGTCCATTGCGAATGGCTTATGTTGGTGATTGTAATCCCGATGTCTGACTCCGGCCTTGATCCTCTCCTGGAGGATTTGGACCCCAGCATTGATACGCTGCCAGAGATCGCAGAGAGGCGCCAGAGCACTCGCCTAGCTCTACGCGGTGACTCTTCAGCAGCTGAGCCAGATGTTCTTCTATCTCAGCTTCAAGAGTGCGGTTTTACTCCAGCCCCAGGCCTTCCTCTATCCCAGCTCCGCGAGTTGGCGGACCAGGCAATCAGCTGCAATCTGGCAGAGTATCCGCTTTTTCCTGAGCAAGCCGCTCCAGTCGGTCCCCCTGCCGCGCCTGCTCGCAGCCGCAAAAGGACCAGGAAAGCAGGTCCTTCTCAAACTCCTCAACCTAAGAGGAGAAACATTTCTTCCCCTTCCCATTCTCCCACTCACACTTCTTCTAACACTCCAGGGTACTCCACTGACAACACCTTGATCACCACCTTGCAGGCTCTCTGGCCTCGGCAGTCCCAGCCCCTCCTCTAGGTAGGCCATACATTCCTCAAGCAGCAAACATATCACCCCGGTTAAGGCTAAAATCCTAGGCAAAGACATTAATCTAGTGAGCCTCATTTTGCCTTCCCCCGAATGCGATAAAGCTATTGCCACCAGAGAAAACATCACCACTGTGCTCAAATCTGCAGATCCCAGGTTAACCAGAGATTTATCCATCGGTCAGTTTCTTGTAGCCTTTGGGGTCTACCGAGATGTAATCTGCTCCCTCTACCCGGAGAGAAGGCAAGAACTTGACTCCTGCCTGGCTTTAATCGGTGACTTAAATCTCAAATATGGGAGGAACATTTTCTATCTGTACCACAAATCATTCTCTAGCAAAGCCACACTCTATATTGCCCAATCAAACACTTGCCTAAACTGGTCTGTTTTGGACACCGAACTGGTCCATTTTGGACACCAAACTATTGGTAATGATTGCCGGAGACGCCCAAGCCATTTCCTGCAACTCCTGCTGTAATCCAGGCCACACCACCCCTTTTTGCCCTGCTGTGCCGCTTCAGCCTTCTTCCTTCAGGGCCCCCTTTCTGCCTCATTCTCAGCCTTCCTTCGACAGGCTCGGCCAACAGGTGCAGCGTCTCAATTCCATACCAATCCTGAATAATTTCAACAAAAACATCAGTACATTCCCCAACTGCCATTTCCCATCTGCAGCAGTTGCAGGGATGCGCATCCCCGGTCAGTCTGCCCCCGGCGCATCAATTCAGTTTTCAATTCAATTCAGTTTTATTTATATAGCGCCATATCATAACAAAGTTATCTCAGGGCACTTTTTCGAGTAGAGCAGGTCTAGACCGACTCTTTATATTTACAGAGACCCAACAATTCCCACCATGAGCAAGCACTAGCCGACAGTGGCAAGGAAAAACTCCCTTTTAACAGGTAGAAACCTCGAGCAGAACCAGGCTCTGGGTGGGCGGTCATCTGCCTCGACCGGTTGGGTTGAAGGGGGAGGGGGGAGCGGGAGAGAGAGAGCAGGAGGAAAGAGAACATACAGCAGCACAATACAGTTCCACACAGAGATGCAAAGCAATAGTTGTGGTAATGGTATTGATGATAACACCAACAGAAATAATACTAATAGCAATATTATAATAGCAATACTAATAATAAGAACAATAACAGCAACTGCAGCAGTGGGTGCAGAGCAGGAGCACGGGGGCAGCAGGTGCAACCATAGATCCAGACTCTACAGCTCTACAGCAGAAACACCTGCAGAAAGCAACAGAAGGAGAGAGAGAGAGAGAGAGAGAGAGAAAGCACACAACTACGGGAAGAAGTAATAAGCATTGATGGGATATGAGGGCGTACAGATGGATAGGAAGAGGAGGAGAGGAGAGAGGAGCTCAGTGCATCATGGGAAGTCTCCCAGCAGTCTAGGCCTATATCAGCATAACTAAGGGGTGGCTCAGGGGTCACCTTAGTCAGCCCTACTATAAGCTTTATCAAAGAGGAAACTCTTTAGCCTACTCTTAAATGTGAAGAGGTTGTCCGCCTCCCATACACAAACTGGGATCTGGTTCCACAGGAGAGGAGCTTGATAGCTGAAGGCTCTGGCTCCCATTCTACTTTTAGAGACTCTAGGAACCACAAGGAACCCTGCATTCTGGGAGCGCAGTCCTCTAGTGGGGTAATAGGGTACTATGAGCTCTTTAAGATATGATGGTGTCTGACCATTTAGGGCTTTGAAGGTAAGGAGAAGGATTTTAAATTCTATTCTGGATTTTACAGGGAGCCAGTGTAGAGAAGCTAGTACTGGAGAAATATGATCTCTTTTCCTGGTTGTCTTGTCAGTAAACGTGTCGCAGCATTCTGAATCAGATGGAGAGTCTTAAGGGACTTATACGGGCAGCCTGATAATAGAGAGTTGCAATAATCCAGCCTAGATGTAACATGCATGGACTAGTTTTTCTGCATCTGTTTGAGACAGGATGTGCCTGATTTTTGCAATGTTACGTAAGTGAAAAAAGGCAGTCCTTGAAGTTTGTTTTATGTGGGAGTTAAAGGACATATCCTGATCAAAGATAATCATTCCATCATTCCATCCCAGATCCCTCCACGGCAAGAGAACCAACGTGGTTCAAAAACATTCTAAACAACCATCCCTCCACACCAATAAATGTGCCATCTCTGGCAGCAGAACTTTTTTCTCACCCTGATTCTGTGTTTGTAGACCATCTTCTCATGGGGCTTTCTCAGGGATTTCGGGTCAGTGTCCTCACTTCCCCTACAGTTACCTACATAGCTAAAAATCTTCAGTCCGCAGTTAAAGAGCCTGAAACGGTTTCCCAGCTAAGGCTGACCTAGCATTTTGCACCACATACACCCTGCACCACATACACTTATTTAGAGCACATACACTTATGGAAGACATATAGGTCATATAGGTTGCAGCATTTTATCGGTCAACTGACCACACTCAGTTTTAGGGTCAACATGACCGCACTCACTCACATGGTCTTTGTGACCTCATTGCAAGGTCAATGTGACCTCATGCAGCACCCGTGGTCAACGTGACCAGCAGCACACTAGGTTCACTAGGTCAAGTGACCTCATGCAGCGCACGTGGTCTACAGGACCAGCAGCATTCAAGGTCAAGCGACCTCAGGCAGCGCACGTGGTCTACGGAACCAGCAGCATTCAAGGTCAAGCAACCTCATGCAGCACATGTGGTCATTGCGAACTCATCATGGCTTCATCTGATAAAAATAAATAATAATAATAATAACAATTATGCTTAACCATCACATGTTTTATTAGATATCTGCCGCGCCTGGCAAGGTAAGGATCGAATCACATGGTGTAGGTCGTGTTGTTTGTTTTTTCTCTTTTCTTTCTTTGGGGGGTATCCTACTGCTCACGGTTCCACTACCCCCTTAAAATATGATGTCACGATGGGGTCTAATCGCCAAAGACTCTTCACATTTCTCATCTTTATTATGCTGTGTCAATAAATTTTGTTCACTCATACTGAAGTCTCTCCTGATTGAACTGTTATCATTATTGCCCTTATCCCTTGCAGCATTGGTTAACTCTCTAAAAGTAGAATGGGAGCCAGAGCCTTCAGCTATCAAGCTCCTCTCCTGTGGAACCAGATCCCAGTTTGTGTACGGGAGGCGGACAACCTCCTCACATTTAAGAGTAGGCTTAAGACTTTCCTCTTTGATAAAGCTTATAGTGGGGCTGACTCAGGTGAGCCCTGAGCCACCCCTTAGTTATGCTGCTATAGGCCTAGACTGCCGGGAGACTTCCTATGATGCACTGAGCTCCTCTCTCCTCCTCTTCCTCTCCATCTGTACGCCCTCATATCCCATCAATGCTTACTAATTCAACTTCTTCCCGTAGTTGTGTGCTTTCTCTCCCCTTTCTCTCTCCTTCTGTTGCTTTCTGCAGGTGTTTCTGCCTCCGGAGCTGTAGAGTCTGGATCTATGGTTGCGGCCACCTGCTGCCCCCGTGCTCCTCCTCTGCACCCGCTGCTGCAGTTTCTACCTGTTAAAAGGGAGTTTTTCCTTGCCACTGTCGCATAGTGCTTGCTCATGGTGGGAAATGTTGGGTCTCTGTAAATATGAAGAGTCGGTCTAGACCTGCTCTACTCGAAAAAGTGCCCTGAGATAACTTTGTTATGATATGGCGCTATATAAATAAAACTGAATTGAATTGAATTGAATTAAGATGAACACCCCTCCCAAAACTCTCCTACCTTCTCCAGTGTCAACCAAGTTTCCTACCCCAATCCCTTTTCCACAAAATTGATAGTTTAATGCCTCTGTTCATCTGGAATGGGAAAGTCCCCAGGCTTCGCAGGGTTCTGCTGCAGAGGTCAAAGACCCTCGGGGGTTTGGCTTTACCTAATTTTAGGTTTTACTACTGGGCTGCCAACCTTAGGGTGCAACAGCATTGGATCCATTTGGAGAAATCAACTTCCAGCCTCATAGCCCTCATTCACACCCCAATCAACCTTTCTTCCTCACCCTACTCTAAAAATGTCAGTTAGATCGATCCTGAAGATCTGGAAACAACAGGCTCCACTTTGGTCTACAGGCCTTCTACCCTTTAGCACCAGTGGCTCTCTATCATGGACGGTACATTTTCCTCATGGTCTGATGTCGGTATCAATACACTGAAAGACCTATACACCGATCAGCCATAACATTATGACCACCTGCCTAATATTGTGTAGGTCCCCCTTTTGCCGCCAAAACAGCCCTGACCCGTCGAGGCATGAATTCCACTAGACCTCTGAAGGTGTGCTGTGGTATCTGGCACCAAGACGTTAGCAGCAGATCCTTTAAGTCCTATAAGTTGCGAGGTGGGGCCTCCATGGATTGGACTTGTTTGTCCAGCACATCCCACAGATGCTCAATTGGATTGAGATCTGGGGAATTTGGAGGCCAAGTCAACACATTGAACTTGTTGTCATGGTCCTCAAACCATTCCTGAACCATTTTTGCAGTGTGGCAGGGCGCATTATCCTGCTGAAACAGGCCACTGCCATTAGGGAATACCGTTTCCATGAAGGGGTGTACTTGGTCTGCAGCAATGTTTAGGTAGGTGGTACGTGTCAAAGTAACATCCACATGAATGGCAGGACCCAAGGTTTCCCAGCAGAACATTGTCCAAAGCATCACACTGCCTCCGCCGGCTTGCCTTCTTCCCATAGTGCATCCTGGTGCCATGTCTTCCCCAGGTAAGCGACGCACACGCACCCGGCCACATGATGTAAAAGAAAACGTAATTCATCAGACCAGGCCACCTTCTTCCATTGCTCCGTGGTCCAGTTCTGATGCTCACGTGCCCATTGTAGGCGCTTTCGGCGGTGGACAGGGATCAGCATGGGCACCCTGACCAGTCTGAGCTATGCAGCCCCATACGCAACAAACTGCGATGCACTGTGTGCTCTGACACCTTTCTATCAGAACCAGTATTAACTTTTTCAGCAATTTGAGCTACAGTAGCTCTTCTGTTGGATCAGACCACACAGGCCAGCCTTCGCTCCCCACACGCATCAATGAGCCTTGGCCGCCCATGACCATGTTGCCGGTTCACCGGTTTTCCTTCCTTGGACCACTTTTGGTAGGTACTGACCACTGCAGACCGGGAACACCCCACAAGAGCTGCAGTTTTGGAGATGCTCTGACCCAGTCGTCTAGCCATCTCAATTTGGACCTTGTCAAAGTTGCTCACATCCTTACGCTTGCCCATTTTTCCTGCTTCCAACACATCAACTTTGAGCACAAAATGTTCACTTGCTGCCTAATATATCCCCCACTGACAGGTGCCATTGTAACGAGATAATCATAATGTTATGGCTGATTGGTGTATATTGATAATACATTTGCATCTTTCAAGCAACTCTGACAGATTTCACCTCCCCACACTGCATTTTGTTTTTTTAGGTTCTTACAGATCCGCAGATCCGTGATGCCAACTCCCATTTTCCTAACCTTCCAGAAAGCACAGCTATTGCTCCTTCCTGTTCTCATTGCCCACTACTAAGGGCATGATCCACCGTTTATATTCCCTGATCCATTCATTACATGCCACCTCACTGCGCAGTATCAAAATTCAGTGGGAGGGTGATTTAGATGAGGAAATCCCAATCTTACGTCAGGTTCACTCGTCATCCATTTGTGCTAGACACGGTCTGAAACAGTGTAAAATCCTTCAACGCACTGATTTAACTAAGGTTAGGCTTTCTAGTATTTATGGTGACGTTGACCTTACCTGTGACAGGTGTCGCAGGTGGCACCTGCTACCCAAGCCCATATGTTTTGGTCTTGCTCTTCTTTACTGGTCTGAAATTTCTAGCACCATATCCCAAACCATCAAAACCCCAGTTGAACCAACTGCTCTCACAGCCCTATTTGGAGTCCGTCCCCCATCTCTGTCCCTCCCAAAATATAAAGCAGACTTCATAGACTTTGCACGGAAGGTTTGCACGGTGCAGACTATACTTCAATCAAGGTCTAACACAGGCAGAAATTGCATTGTGTCTTTCTTTTAGAGATAGATAGAAAGATACTTTATTGATCCCGAGGGAAATTTAGGCATCCAGTAGCTTAAGCGACACATACAGAAATACCAATACACACAAGAATCTAAGAATAAGAACACAAAAACACAGCCGTGAAGTGATAGTCTAACCACCAGAACTACTACAGAGAGCTGTCACAACGATAGAGTATGTGCTAAATGGAATAAATGCAAGTGCAGGTAGTGCAAATGTAAGATGGCTAAAAACTAAAAACAGTGCAAGAATAATGATACTGTGAATAATATAAATAAAATACAATTAAAGATAAAAATATAAACAAATACTATGCAGATAACATTCAGATCTGTCCTTGTCATTTAAGAGAACACTGAGATAAATGAACTCGTTATCACGAAACGAGCTCAAGATCACTCTAATTAACTCATGATCTTGTGTTGGAGGAAAAGAAGTCCAGCTTTTGGCCAGATTTCTAAGTTTGGACCTCTTCACCAACATTTAGTCTTCTGCTCAGTTATTCTGTTGTTGAAGTCTCAAACAGGTTCAAAAAGACACTGGAGATGATTAGATCTTGATGCAATAGAGTTTATTTCTTAACAGAAAATAAACCAGAGTTAGCCCCGGAGCTGAACTGAAGACAGAGTGCTATTTTATAACACAAAAGAAACCAACCCATTCTATGTGGTAAAGAACAACCTATCATTGCTCTGTAAATAATGGTGACATAATCTCTAAACTGGGATGGCCCGGCCCCCTGTTCGGCGGTTCTGGCCTGTTTTTGTTCCACTCCAGTTCCACACTGACTCCAATTAGCTTTGGAAAGTGTCCACCAAACACAGGTGTGAACCCTTATCTGGACTTTCCCAGCTACCTTTTTTAAAAACAATATGCTGCTAACTATGCTTCCACTACCACATGTAGCAGCAGTGGCACGTCACCACCCCCCACACACAGGTGTGGGGCAGTGTATGAGCCTTCACACACACACAAACCCTCTGATGCCACACATACACACACAATCTCTTCTAGTGCCAAGTAGACACACATACACACAGAGCAGCAATCTTTCCACACACACACAAAGCAGTGAGCCTGCTGCACACACACACACACACCCTCCCCTTCATGCAGGCCTCACAGATGATGGATACAGATGATATATGCTGAGTACACTGATTATCATTTACTATTCTATAACACAGCAAACTTTAACAAAAGGTTTTTTCAACACTTGATATAACGGCATTAAAAAAAATATTTGCAAGCACAGACGTTCTCAGCTTCTGTACCTTTATGACTCACTTAGGCAGACGCTTAATACTTGTTCGATGGAAATCTCCTGCTCCCCTCTCTCATTTCTCATAGATTGGGGACATTTTCACTTTGTTAAATTAGAAAAACAAATTGTGTAAATGGCTACATTTATATAGCGCTTTTATGCAAAGCGCTTTACAAGGTTTTTGCCGCTCAGTCACCCATTCATGCACACACTCACAAATTGATGGCAGCAAGCTACCACACAGGGTGCTGACAAACCATCAGAAGCAATTTGGGGTTCAGTGTCTTGCCCAAGGACAATTTGACATGTGGACAGGAGGAGGTGGGGATCAAACCACCCACACTGGGATCAGTGGACAACCTGGTTTACCTCCTGAGCCAAATTAAATAAGACATGGGGTCCCTTTTTTACTTATGCTGGGTAATTGGTATTCCCTAGTATCCCAGATTGACAGGAATTCATTATATTATATTATATTATATTAGATTAGATTAGATTAGATAAGATAGATACTTTATTGATCCCTAGGGAAATTTAGGCATCCAGTAGCTTAAATACAAAAACACCAATACACACAAGAATATAAGAGTAAGAACACAAAAACACAGCCGTGAAGTGATAGCCTAACCGCCAGAACTATTACAGAGAGCTGTCACTATGATATAGTAGGTGCTAAATGGAATAGATGCAAATGTAAGGTGATTAACAGTGCAGGTAGTGCAAATGTAAGACGATTAAAAATTAAAAACAGTGCAAGAATAATGATACTTCGGATAATATACATAAAATACAAGTAAAGATATATATATATATATATATAAACAAATAATAGCCGTATGGCCTGGGGGACAGTCCTGCTCAGTCTGTCTGTTGAGCAGGACTGAGACAGTAGTCTGTGGCAAGCCAGAGGGATCAAATGTCGTCAGTCCGGTACATAAAACGACGTAAAATACGGCATCCTGATGGTTTTTACGCTGCTTTTTACGCCATTTTTATGCGCAGCGCTGCTTTTTACGCCGTTACATTTCAAAACACTGCTTTTTACGCACGTTAAAACCTGTCCAAGACGCGCATTATTTACGCCGTTTTCTTGTATGGTAATGAGCCCTTCCTCCTGTTTTACATAGCCAGTAAATGTACAGTATTGTACTGATATCATATCCAGAGTTTCTAAAAGTACCTCCCCCACCACCCCCAGGGTCCAGTTCAGGGAGAATGTCCAAAAGGGGGTTCGCTGTCATAATCCTCTGAATCTGAATACTGTACAATTTATAAAGACAACACAGATCGACAGCCTAGCAATGGCAAGCATCTTTCATCGATGTGTTGCTTTGGTCTGGCTTTCTTCTTCACCAGTTGGTTACAAAAACTCTGAATTTACTGGCTATGTAAAACAAGAGGAAGGGCTCATTACCATACAAGAAAATGGCATACATAACGCATCTTGGACAGGTTTTAACACGCGTAAAAAGCGGCGTTCTAATGTACCTCACTAGAGCGCCGTAAAAAGCGCCGTTTTGTATGGTTTTTATGGGTGTAAAAAGCGGCGTTTTAAAATATAACAGCGTAAAAAGCGGCATTGTAAATAAAAACGGCGTAAAAACCGGCAGGACGCCGTATTTTATGCCGTTTTATGTACCAGGGACGTGTGCCGACTGACGTAATTTGATCCCTCTGGCTTGCCATAGTAGTCTGCCACTGAACCTACTCCTCTGCCTGGTGAATGTGCTGTGCAGAGGGTGGCGGGCATTGTCCATAATGGACAACAGTTTATTTAGGGTCCTTCTTTCTGCCACTGACATAAGGGAATCCAGCTCCGTGCCAACCACAGAGCCAGCTCTCCTCACCAGCCTGTCCAGCCGCATAGCGTCCCTCTTCTTAATGCTACCTCCCCAGCACACCACAGCATAGAAGAGAACGCTGGGGACGACCGACTGGTAAAACATCAGCAGTAGTTTCCTACAGATTCTGACCACCTCCACATCGACTCCCTCAATGAAGACTGGTTTCAGATGGGGCCTGGTCCTCCTGAAGTCCACCACCATCTCTTTGGTCTTGGAGGTGTTCAACTGTAGATGGTTTGACCTGCACCACGTCACAAAGACCTCCATCAGGCTCCTGTACTCGTCCTCCTGTCCACCCCTAATACACCCCACAGTGGCAGTGTCATCTGAGAACTTCTGCATGTGGCATGACTGTGGAGTTGTACTTGAAGTCAGAAGTGTAAAGGGTGAACAGGAGAGGGGAGAGCACAGTCCCCTGTGGTGCGCCAGTGCTACTGACCATGGTCTCCGAGGAGCAGTCTCTCAGCCTGACATACTGTGGTCTCTCTGTGAGGTAGTCGGTGATCCAGGTCACCAGGTGCGAGTCCAACCTCATCTCTGTCAGCTTGTCTCTCAGTAGGAGGGACTGGATGGTGTTAAAGGCGCAGGAAAAATCAAAAAAACATGATCCTCACAGCACCGCCCCCCTTGTCCAGGTGATAGTAAGCCCTATGCAGCAGATAGAGGATGGCCTCTTCCTCGCCCACCTTCTCCTGGTACGCAAACTGCAGTGGGTCGAATGCATGGTGGACCTGGGGTCTAAGGAGATGGAGAAGCAGCCATTCCAGGATCTTCATTATGTGTGACGTCAGAGCAACTGGCCTGAAGTCATTCAGCACACTGGGGTGTGCCCTCTTTGGAACTGGGATGAGACACGATGTCTTCCACAGTACAGGGACCTACTACATGTCGCAGGTCTCCCCAGTCGCAGGCACAGGTTGAAGACATGTTGAAGGGGCTCCCCCAGTTCAACAGCACAGGCCTTGAGCATTCTTGGACAGACCCTGTCCAGGCCAGCTGCCTTGTTGGGATGGAGTCTCCTCAGCTCTCCTCTGACTAGATCTACGGTGAGGGGGAGGGGGAGGGGGGTTATATTGTCCGTAATGGCAGCCTGGGAGAGGGGTATAACTGTAGCTGATGATGATGGGGAGGTGAGGGGGTAGGGCAGGCTGTAGCACCAGGGGCAGGGCTGTCAAACCTGTTGAAGAAGTGGTTGAGCTGGTTTGCTCTCACCCCATTCCCGTCTACTGTGCTACTTCCCTTCTTTTTGCAGCATGTGATGGTTTTCATACTGTCCCAGACCTCCCTCATGTTGTTATCCTGCAACCTCTGCTCCACCTTCCTTCTGTATGACTCCATTGCCTCTCTCAGCTGGACCTTGAGTTCCCTCTGAATGTGCTTGAGCTCTGCTCAGTTTCCGTCTTTGAACGCCCTCTTTTTCTTATTGAGGAGGTTCTTGACGTCGCTGGTAATCCAGGGCTTGTTATTTGGAAAGCAGCGTACAGTCCTAATGGGAACGACAACATCCATGCAGAAGTTATGGTAGTCAGTGGTGCAGTGTGTGACCCCCTCAATGTCCTCACCTCCTCTGCCTCAGGAGACCATTTCCTGAAGGAGCGTGTGGTTGTGGGTTGCCTTAGTACACGTGGCTTGTACTGGGGCTGAACAAGGACCAGGTTATGATCAGATTTCTCCAGTGGGGGCAGGGGGGTGGCACTGTATGTGTCCCTCACATTAGCATACAGGAGGTCTATTGTCCTGTTCTTCCTGGTGGGGCAATTCACAAACTGGTAAAAGTCAGAGAGCATAGAGTCTAGTGTGGCATGAATGAAGTCTCCAGAAATCACAATGAAGGCCTCAGGGTGTTGTGTTTGTAGCCTCGCAATAGTGGAGTGGATGACGTCACGCGCACGTGGAGGGATGTACACACAAACAACAATAGCATGCAACAACTCCCTGGGCATGTAATATGGTCGGAGACTCACTGCCAGCAGCTCGATGTCCCGACAGCATATAGTCTCCTTAACAGTTACATGTCCTGGATTGCACCACCTGATGTTAACAAAGAGTGCGAGTCCCCCTCCCTTGCGCTTGCTGCTTAGCTCCCCCGTCCCTGTCCGCTCTCACAATAGTGAATCCAGGTAAATCCACATTAGCGTCCACGGTGTTGCTGGTTAGCCAAGTTTCCGTGAAACACAATAAACTACACCCCCTGTAGATCTTCTGGTTTCTCACCAGGGCAGCCAGTTCACGTTCACCATCACTACTGATGGAATAGAGTGCTTGTACCTCCACCGCTTTGCCATTAGCTTAGCCTTAAGCTTAGCGCTGGCTCTGCTGCCCCAGTAACTGCGCCTCAGTTCCTCTGGTATGGTGTAAACATTGACGGCATGTCCCATTGTTCAGAGTGAGAGCAGCTGTTCCTTTGAATAAACAAGGTTTCCGCTACCGTCTTGCAGATAAGAAGTCATATCCGTAGGATAAAAATGAGATATACACATTACGTGCAGTAGAAAAGTTAAAAGTGAAAGCAAAGTTGAAAAAGAGAGTAAAATAACACACTACAAGGACAGAGCTACTGGAGAGGCTGCCACTCGCGTCCGCGCCAGAGAGAACGTTGTTTGCATGTCATATTTTGAAGTGTGTTGTTGTGCATTTGTGGTTTGATTTACTTAGTTATGTTGCCATTTGGGTGGTGACCTCAGCTGTTGTTGTGTATGTTTTTAATTTACTATTCTCTGGTTTGTTATAATTTCATGTCTTTTTTAAAAATGTATTTGTTTTTGTTAATGGATCTCCTGTATTTGTACTGAGGACACTTATACTATATAACACTATATGTCTATATCTATATATATATATCTGTATATACTATAGATATAGATATAGAGACACAGAGAGAGAGAGAGAGAGAGTGTGTATGTATATATTCTAGTGATACTGTATTGATATGTGAAAATCCAATGTGACTTCTTGAAAGCCAAATAAACAAAACTGAGAAAAAAAGAGTATATGCCATTCTCTTAAGATGTTTCATTCATTTAGTATAGGAAGGTCGAAACCTTGAGTCAAGTGGTTGACCAAAAATCTTCTTTGCATATTTGCAGCCATCTAGGCGATCTACTTTTACACTGAACAGAAATACAGTTGTACCATGCTATAATCCTATATTGCATATAAAGATTGGGAAAATAATAACAAAATCAGTCCATTTGTTCCACACTACCTTCTTCAAAGAAAATAAATACTTTTTTTTTACTTTGCTGCAGATGTAATCTATATGGATTCTCCAAAATATGGTAGCATTCACATTCATTTCTACATATTTGTAAGAAGTAACATGTTTAATCTGTGTGTTATGGATAGTAACTGGTGGAGAATGATAAAATGTTACAATACCAGAGCGCTCAGCTGCTGGAGGCAAGACAGACAAGATCCTCATATAAAAAATATTTTAATGGTGTTATTAACTCATCTCACCACACGATGGCACTATGTGGTTACCAAACTTCTTCAGGCTGATACCATTGTAGTACAGTCTCAGGAAAAATCAGGTCATTTCCAACTTTGTGAATCCTGTTGTTTGCACACTATTAAGTAAACAACAGTTTACAATTTACAACAGTACAACATACAGGTGGGCAATGACAAAACAGGCTTGTCCCGAAAATCTGCTGCCTTGATTGTCCCCTGAACTCAACATCTTAACGTACTACTGCTCAAAGAGAAAATACAGCTCTGTCAGATTTATGGGACCTCTTATGCAGGCATAGCTGGCCCCAGGCAGAGGCAAACTAAGGGGCAAAGTCATTCTGGAATTACTTTTTCAGCCATTTTCAATCATTTTGCCCTTTAAATTATAATTAAGCTGTGTATTTAAATCTTTGAAAACTTGTATTAGTCTTACACTTTCATGTTGTACTAACTACAAATGTTTTGGGCATCCTCCATTATTTTATAAAGCTGTACAAATAAATATTTATATTATACATTTATAATTTAAATATAAGTATGTAAAGGTGTCACTTGCGATGATGACAGAGAATTATCACCAACTCTGCAGTTCCTCTCAACTCTATGGAGCATTTCATTGTTTTGGTTTTACAGCCCACAAACTCCACTCTCATAAATCCAGTTCTTGATAGGGCCCAAAAATGTTTGGGACTGACCCTGTGTGTTGTGGGCTTAAATGAAACACACCACGACCCTTTAAAGCAACACAATGTGTGTTTGTCAAACTTAACACACAGATCCTGTCATTTAGAGAATGCAGAAGCCCATAAGACCATTTGTATAGTAATATCAGCCTTGTTTGTATGGGAGAAACCTGCTAATATACAATGGTGACATGTGGCTGTTCGTCCTCCTCATGTTTCAAGCTTTATCTAAACTTGTGAGAGAGTGTTGTTGACTAACAGTATAGATAACACCATGTATCACATTCCAGAGGATGACGTTATTTATCCTCAATAGCTAAAAACACTACACAAGTTTCCTCTGGCAAAAATCAAGAGTCAAAGCAGAAGGTTATGAGGTAATGTAGGATCAGATTCCTGCTCTGGAATTTGAGACGAGAGAAATGAAAACGTCTTTACTGCTTTTGTTTAGTAGTTCTCTGCTGAACATCAAAGGTCAGAGCCAGTGAAGTGGGCAAGAAAAGCACATTTACCTCAGCAGGGTTAGTGTGACTGAACTAAAGCCGCTGACATCAGCTGACATATCACTCGGCTTCATGTTGGAGCTCTAGGTTGAAAGATTACACTGATCAGGTTTCAGTGGTCTTTGCTCTAAAATCTGTGGGAGTGAATCACACACACTCTGCTCCTTAACATAAACTCCTCCTCATTCTCCTCCTCAAATTGTATTTGAGGTGCTTTGTTTTATTCTTGCCACAACTTCCTGCTGTTTTTTTTGTTTGTTTTTTTGTTAGTTTTTGTTTAAAAAGGGCAGCTGTACAGTAGTTCAGAAGTGTGTTTAATGTCTGCCACTGTCTCAACACTACCACACCCATTATGTTCAGGTACAGTGAACATGTCCTTCCTGTTACCTCTTAGGACCACTCAACACTAATCAAAGATTTTCTGTTTTATATCTGTTCGTTGAACAAAACTAAACTAACTAAATTGTATTTCCCTATTCTGTATTTCAATCATGAACTAATAATCAATTGAATAAACAAACAAATAAAATGGAATTCTTTACTTTTTGTTTTACATTTACCTATGGGAATGCCTATCAGATTCCGTGAATCAGAATAACGACCACTTTCTTCATAAGTCTTTCTTGATTAGATCTGAACTAGTAAGTGCTCATTCATTACTAATTCATTTATGCACCCCCAAGTAAAGTGGTACATCATACTGAGTAGTTACAATGTAGTCCTTTGTTACTTCATGATTAAGGACCACACTAGGACCTTAATCAGCAACTGAAAAAAATGATTATGTAGCATGGATGCATGGCCAAAGAGCTGTGAAGTTGCAATATGGGAAACGGGGCATCAACTATTTACTCTGACCCATGGGGAATAAATGTCAGCTGCTGCATCAGTTTTGACTGACCTGAATCTGTCTCTCGCACGTTTCCAATTTTCATGAAAGTGCAATATTAAATCACTGGAATATCTGAGACAGCCTGAGTTGTTCTAATCAAATTTGAGCTACACTTAATTTACTTCTTTACTTCTTGTACTATTATTTACTTCTTTAGCCTACTTCTTGTACTATTTTTAATACAACACTTAAGGGTTAGATAGCAGTTTACATGCCAAAATCGTTAATACACTCATTGTGATTCTGTAGCCCTGGGTTCTGGGTTGGTAGCGTTCTCCAGCCCTTAATGCCTGTAGGTAATAAACGGCTACAATTTCTTCCTTAATAATCTTCTATAAATTCACCAACATGGCAAGACAGTAGCCTACACACTCCACTCTGCTGTTGCGACTGTTACACTCTACA
The DNA here is from genome assembly GCA_008360985.2 of Macquaria ambigua. Taxonomy (NCBI): domain Eukaryota; kingdom Metazoa; phylum Chordata; class Actinopteri; order Centrarchiformes; family Percichthyidae; genus Macquaria; species Macquaria ambigua. Next base: position 46,076 of record VMKM01001321.1, on the reverse strand, counting down.
TCTCCCACACCCACAACTGTCCCACGACAAACAACGGCAGGTAGGAACTACTCTTAGACAAAGAGGACATGAACTTAAATGCCACACATATAAGTATACAAATAACAAGTCCAATAATAAATTCAAATAATATTGTGGAATTAGCTACTCCTACTGACATCTTACCAGAGTATACCGTACAGCTCAATAAGCTACATAAATTAGTGTGATAAACTTAAGTAATTAAAATAACCCAAAAATATAATGTGTACAGTAACCAAGGTTACACTTCTATTAGGCTATAAAATGAAAGCTTGTTTTGCCTGTCTAATGGCTAGTAATTACATTGCTGGAGAAACTAGGCGTTTGAGGCAAAGACTTACTCGGCTCTGCAGCCAAGGGTCAAAAGGGGGGAATAATTTTGGAACGGAATTAATTTCATTTGAGGAGAAAGTTTGACTGTAGCTGTACTGTTTCTCCTTCCTCTCATTATTGACGGAGCCTGTTGACATGCAAATTAGGCAGAGGGAGGCGGCAGCAGCACGGAGCGACAACAGAAGCGACCGTGTGTTTTCAGTCTGTACTTTCCTCTCTCAAACAACACGCACTACGCGGGACTGTCGATCTAGCTAACGCCGTCTCCGTCTGAGTCAACACTTTGTGTGACCGTTTCTCTTCGAGGTTAGTCTGTTTATTTTTCTTGTTTTTCTCTAAAATATCAGGGTTTACATGGCTGTTTTTGTACTGCGTACACTGGACGTGGCGAGCTCTGCGTTGTGATTCTGTTGACTTTAATTACATGTCTCCGACTTCGAAAGAAATAAGTGGAATATTCAAATAATCTAAGTTAGTTAGCTCCTAGAGTGACTTTTATGTAACTTATAGTTAGTCTGTTCTGGTTAATTTATTGCAACCTTATCATGAATGTATTGTTATTTTTTGTGACGAAACCACTGTTTCTGAAGTGCCTCTAGGCCACTTAATTCCTTTACTCCAAGTCACGGCAATATACCTACAATATTATAATAACTTGTTAGCCTGTGTGGTAACTAAATGGTACATTTACAGTGACTTTAGTCTAGGACTACTTTTTATTTTACGTTTAGGTATTTCTTTCAAATTTAGGGTAGGCTACGTCTCTGTGAATTCCTTAATGGTTAGAAATCACTGTAATCCCCAGTGTGTATATATATATATATATATATATATATATTCCGTATATGTATATTCTGTTAATTTAGTCATTTTTTAGTTGAGATCGGAGTTCAAATTCCCCTCTGAGTCCCTTAAGAACGCTACTGTATTCATCTGTCTGTGCTGCTCACTATTGAATGCCCTCGCCAAGATATTCCCTCAGTGTTCTCATTATAGTCAAATAATTCCCTAGTAGGGAGTTAACATGTTCTTACAAAATGTAACACTATTTAAAAGGTTTTGGTCTGTATTCAGAGGGGTTTTGTGTAACCATGTGTATGTACAAGATCACTGAAAACAAGAATACATTAAGCAATTAAATAATTAATCAAGACACTGGGTGCAAAATAGTCTGCTGTATCTCATGCAGTTTAGGCTATAGCCCCTGAAAAAAATACCAAGAAAATGCGAAATAAGTAGGCTTAAGTGAAATCTACTCTGCAGCATGTAACTTAGCCTAAGGCTTAACCTAAATATTTAAGTCTACAAGGGTTCAACTTGAGGGCATTTAACAGTTCAAGATATGAGCTTATTAAGAAAGGCTGGTCAGTAATGTGTTATAATGATAATACCTCATCACAATACAGTAACTTACACCCAGAAGGCAGATAAAGTGGTTGTTGTGAGCTAGTAGTAGCCTTGATGAAGTGTATTCTTTTTTAATGGGATTTGTTTATAAGGCTTTGGGGTGAAGTCAGGGACCAGGGAGCCTGGAGGGATACCCAGTAAAACGAGGACTCTTTTCATTTAAGGGTGACTTCCTTCTCTAGAAATTGACCTTGTGAGAAAGTGAAAACTCAAGCTTTCACTTTCTGTTTTCTGACACCTGTCTCCAGCCGTAGGCAGAAAAAGCTCACACAAAGAGGTTGATCCAAAAAGGACTGTCAAGTTCAAGGTGCATCATCTGAGGTTGGGACACTTTTGTTCCATCAGTAGGTTTCAGAACTCTCCATTCAAGCCAGGTGTTGCCCTGGATTTGATCCCAATGTCATTTTGCAGTGTGAGAATCTCAATCTCAGCAGCAGAGCTGTCCAGGTGGAACCGTGATACTATTTTGGAGGCAATGCAATCCACAGCAATACCTGCACCAAATGGAAAACACAGATAGCTCCCAACAGGCTTAGCTGATGCAAAGTCAGTAAAGCGCTTCTCAAATTCTGACAAGAGCTCTGAATTTGCTCCTTATAATGGAACTGTCAAGCTGCACATTTTCTCTGCCCTCACGTTGAAGTTCTGCCTGCATGTGAGGGAAGTTCCACACATGCAGGCAGAACAACATTGCAGCCTACTTGACAGCAGTTGTAGATGTGTAATTTGATGTGTTGTCACCCTCGTGTTGAAGTGTATCTGGCAGCATATGACACCTACGAGGTAACATAGTGATAATGCAGAGCGCGCGCAGGGAACTCCTTGATTTTCAATTACCTAATACGTCCAAATATATTAAAGGGACACTACAGTGACTTAATATTGCACTTCCATAAAGCTGGGAGACTTGAAAGAATGGTCAAAATCAATGAAACAGAGGCTGAGATATCCAGACTTTTACTATCTTGTATGGGTCCAGTTCCAAAAACACTGGATCCTACACTCCCCGTAATGCAACATGAAAGCGTCTTTTGTTAAACCCTCCCTGCCTGGTAAATATAGACTTCATAGGCTAAATAGTACTCCTCATGCTGAGTAAATTGACTTTAATATGTATAAAACATCAGTGTAGTGCCCCTTTAAAAGAAGAGCTACCACAATATAAAGGGTATGACATGAACTAATTACCTGCATAAAACTGTAGTCAGTAACCCAGTGCATGGTGTACTAGTTTAATTTGATTCGTTATACTTTGTCTCCAAAAGTTATAGTACATAATTAGCCAATAAAAGTAATAGCCATTTATTCAATTTTACAAACTGTAGTTTGATCATTGCTCATTTTTAAAAGTTTTTTAAAATACAAGTTTTTGGTGTTATTCTCGTAATATGCACAAGTAACATGAAAAATGCCTAGTCATTCTACTCTGATGTTTAGTAAAAACCTAGGGTTTTCAATTTCCAAATTTGTGATTTTCATGCAAGCAAAAAGTTTGAGGAATAGATGGTCCTCCATGGGCTGAGAACATTTTACACATCTTTATTTTTTGCTGCTTTTCCTTAGTTCCCAAAAAGTTGACATTTTTTGATAGATGGAAGCTTTCCGCCTGTAGTCTTGCAGTGTGTGTTCTGTGTGAGGCTGATGAATGCACCCATGAGTATGAACAGCGTCATCCGTCTGTCCGTCTGCTCATGTCCCCGGGGAGCTGCTTAGCACAGCACAGTACTGAGTAGGTCAGAGGTCACCAGGTGTATAATGGGCACATAATGAGCCTTAATGGGCCATAGGGTGGGGGTTGGGGGGTTTACAGGCTTCAGAAACTTAACACTGTATGAGAGGTGATTATTAGATTCATCTCTCAGATGGTGAGATGGTGCCTATTGTGAGCATTTCTTGTCAAGTGCAAGTAAAGATGCTGAGAACTGATCATTCTCACGATGCTTTGTGAGTAAATATTAATGTTGTTAAAAATGTCACATTTGTTTTTACAGTGCTTTTTGACAACTATAATATATGAAATCTATGATATTAATGTTGTGTTTTAAAGAGACGATATTACTTTGGAATCAGATTTACACATTAGGATTTTAAATCCAGCCTCAGGTGGCAGTATAATAGGACAGACCCTGGGATTAGCACACTGGAGATGCAAGTGAATAGCTCTGTGGCATTAGAAAATGAGCTTTCTTTAGTCTTTTGCCTTGCAGGGGCTCTAAATCCCACTTAACCCTTTATTGGTAGCTTCAAACAATAAACTCCACGGTCATGCACAGCCCCTCGCTCTTTCTCAGACACTGCATCTGCTGTCATTAAGTTTTCCCACTGCTGGGGATTAAAGTAGGGGACATATTGGAGTAAACGCTTTTTTCAGGAGCAAAAGGGGGGTTGTTGGATGCTCTGCCCCACAGCTGACACTCAGCTCTCTCCAGCTGGAGATGAGGCAGCATGAGCAGCCACTTTTGGATGCCCATATACAGTTTGTGTGTTTACATTTGTAAGTGAGTGTTTGCATGTGCAGCAGGTGAATTACTTATTTCTGTATGTGGGAGACAAAGAGAGAAAGACACCATCAATAATGGTTGTCTGCTTGTCCTTTATTATTTATCTAACTGCAGTCATTGTAGATGTACATTAAAGGACAATTCCAGTTAATTACAATTTGGATTTTATTTTCTTGGTTTTGGTCATCATATCTACACATCAAGTTAATTGTTGAGATCTGGGAACACAGCAACATCACTAAGAAAAAGTCAGATAGGGCAAGGAAGACCATCAGTTACTTTTTACAATTTTTTCTCAAAAGACTATTCAAATACAACAATACAAGAATGAAGAATCACTTTTTGGTTGACCACATGTAACGTGATGAGCGGTCCCAAGTAAACAAAGCTTTGTTTTGGCACCCTAAATGTAAATAATAAGTACAGTAGGTCAAAGTTCACCTTTGTTCTCTCCTCCAAATAAGTTTGACTAACCTGACTTCTTTTTAGCACAGTTCAATGATATTCTTATCAATATTATTGTTATTATTTTGGCAATCATTCCTATTTGTGTATTATTACCAATGGGAATGATTGCCAAACTACAAAAATAAAAACCAAACTGTAATAAACCGGAATTATACTTTAAGAAAGTGGGAGGGACCATGTGAGATTGTACATTTAATGGCCAAATGTGGTGTTATGGGGGTATTGTGGTAATGCATTTGCTAGCCAACGGGTGGTGAACTCATTGTAAGGCACCTCTAAGAGGGTACAGGCATCTCTCTGAGGAGCACAAGAGGCCTTTTCTGCTAAGTGCTTCTGGACAATGAAGCAGAGCCCAGGAGGTGATTATGGCTACCAGACTGGCAAGGGTCTTCAAATTCAGAGGCATTTGGGAGGGTCTTCTTTGCTCTCGGCCACACTGCAAAACATGCTTATTTAACTGTAGTGCTGTAGTAGTAGTAGTGGTTATAGTACTTAGTACTATTTGAAAACTATTTGTCTGAGATTGTAGTGATGCTCAGATGAAATCAGATATCAGGCCAAAACCAAGCATCTCTGATTGTACTGAAGACCAAAAGCAGTGAGTAAATAAAGTATATTTGGTACATATAAGCTTGTATTTCTCCACTCTTAATTATTTCAGTTATTTGATCCAAACTGATGGTCAAAGTCAAGTTCAGTTTAATTGCTGGATTGAATCAGTACTTGGTATCTACCAGTCTTAAGCTGCATACCAAATCAGGCGCTGCGGCGAAAATGCCAGTCCTCCGAACGTGGGTAGTGAAGATTTTCATTTTTATTGCAAATGTTAATCAGTTCCATATATTGGTTATTGGTCTCCTTGATTATTAATAATCAGTATCGGCCCTGAAAAAAACATCAGTCAACCCCTAGTTGTTATTTTTAGTCAGCACAGAATCTCTCTGCCTCACTGCTGCAGTGAGCTAGCTAGCTCTGAAACAGATCTTGGGATTAGTGAGTGGGTCAAAGTATTGTTTTAATCTGGTTTTGGTCTCTCTGTCCCTGACTGGTGCAGGATAAACAGATGGCTGAGTTTTGAGTGAAATCCAGGGGTGGAGGGAGGGGTTGAGGGGGACCTTCCATTCTGACCACTTGTTAGATACACACATCATGTCACTGATCCCTCACATCTAGGGAAAAGCCCTCCTGCTGGGAAAATAGCTGCACTATTAAGAGCAGCTGCGGTTTATGTCTCTGTTACTGTGTTGTTGGTCAACATACCCAGGATATCTTTTTGTTATCTGGATTCACGAAACCTAACAACCGCAATCACGCTAAGCGGTCACACAACGCTGGTTATCAACTCGATAAGTCAACCCAGGGTTTCCCAATCAAGCCATGAGCGCGTTCACATGACAGGTGTACTGGCAGCAGAGCGGCATACTTTACAAACGAAGAGCAAAGTGTAATATTAGAGAAATACGAAGAATTTAAACATCACCCAGGCTAAAAGCAACACAACTGCCAAACGCAGGGAAGACAGCTGGCAAAAACATTGCTGACTGTGTGAATGTGCAAATTAACAGGCTTATAATATCACTGCCCTGTCAGTAGTATTCCATTAAGTTAATGTGTTGCTTAGATGTATTCTTATGCAGTGTATGACAATTTTAGCCTGATTCTTTCAGCTGCAACCCCGGCGGTGTCAAATCGACTTGGGAGCAAATAAAAAATAAATATAAAAACATAATTTAGCGGTAAATAGGCTTACTTTCATAACTTATAAGTACAAAGCTTTAGTGCTTCAATCAGTCTCTGTTGTAGGATGATATCGGGATACAAAAGCACAATGAAATGGCTTTGACATTGCTTGCAAGAAGGTGACACAGATAAGTCAGTCCCTCCGACGAGACACTATCTCTCATATGAGTGGGTACCGGAGTCGTTGCTACGAGCCACCTGGTCCCGATATAACCAAAGTGAGAGGGCACAATGTCAAACCACGTTTTCAGTGAGTGTTGGAATCCGCCAGGGCTGCCCCTTGTCACCAATTCTGTTTGTGATTTTCATGGACAGGATCTCAAGGCGCAGCTGGGGGGAGGAGAGCGTCTGGTATGGTGACCTCAGAATTGCGTCTCTGCTCTTCTTTGCAGATGATGTAGTTCTGTTGGCTTCATCAAACTGTGACCTTCAGCATGCACTGGGGCGGTTTGCAACCGAGTGTGAAGTGGTTGGGATGAGAGTCAGCACCTCCAAGTCCATGGCCATGGTTCTCTGCTGGAAAATGGTGGATTGCCCCCTTTGGGTTGATGGTGAGTTACTGCCCCAGACAAAGGAGTTCAAGGGTCTTGTTCTGAGATGAACAGGTGGATTGGTGCGGCATCAGAAGTAATGCGGGCGTTGTACTGGACCGTTGTGGTGAAGAGGGAGCTGAGCTGGCAAAGCTTTTGATTTACCAGCCAATCTATGTTCCAACCCTCACCTATGGTAATGAGCTTTGGGTAGTGACTGAAAGAATGAGATTGTGGATACAAGTGGCCGAAATGATCCTTCGCATCGAAAGGAGCCAGTTGAGGTGGTTCGGGCATCTGATCATGGAATCATGCTGAAAGTGAACCTAGGACTGAAAACATTATTTATGAAGCTTACTACACTGACCTTCAGCGAGGAATAGGACTATAGCCCTACTGCACGGGACTAGTATTACCCGGGGACCACTAGTAATTTGTAATAATTGCGGAGGTCGTCTGTGATCTTAATCCCGTGCGAATCTGCCATGTTCATAATTTCTAAAGTAAAAATTCCACCGCAAATTACCGACTATATTTCGGCAAACACAGATGTCCTGTGATAACATCAGTCCTGTGCGAATCGGCATCTCTGTGATTTGGGGTCGTTTTTTTTCTGCAAGGTTTTCTTTTTCTCAGTGCCGTGTTTCTGCCTCTTTCCCGTTCGTGAATTATGGAGGCTGCGTTGGCAATTATAAATGAAAGTTTTGACAGCATCCAAAGTCCTGTACAGACGGGCACCGGAGCAAGAGGTCTTTGTGAATATTTTCCCAAACGGTGTGGTTGTGCAACATTTGATCAAATTGCTTTTGGTTACGTGGTTCACCCCACACAGCAATTAAACTGTGTCTCTTCGCGCACATTTTGGATTTTGGAAGAAGTGGGGATGCAAAAGCACACATTTGCTCCCCCAAGTCTAGTGGGGGTGCAGCTGCTTCGCTTGCTCCATTGTTTAGGCACCTATGTTCGTGCGTATGTAACATATGCTTCTTGCATGTTACATTAAACACATAATTTGAGGTTTAAATTGTTACTTTGTCTAATAGCAAAATCTTGTAATATAGAATTTAATCAGTAATTAGTCAGTAATGTTACCTTTATTTGATAGTTGTAAGTTGTACATATTTGTGTTATTTTCGTATTTTTATGATGATTATTTTATATTTCATATTTATTACTAAGCTACACAGTATCCATGGTAACAATGCAGTTATAAAGTCCATCACCGGGGGAACAAGTCAGACCGGACTTGTATCCCCCAGGTGAGTGGTTGACTGTAAATATTAATGTATAGCTTATTAGAGAGAAAGACGGTAACTAAATTGACATCCAGAGTAATTATCTATGTGTACTAATTTATCTGTATCGGTAGTGTCTTTATGTAATGTGTAATTTTTAAGAAGTCTTGGACCATTGGCTCTATAATTTGTCAGTTAATGTTTATTTAGATTGGCTACAGAAATCATTCATTAGTATTGTAAGTTTCCTTTGTTTATGATTTTCTTTTATACTGAACAGTTTTACTGAGACCGGGCTTGTATCCCCCAGATCCCGAAGTGCTTGTAAGCAATAAATCATCTGTGAATCGACATCGGAGCTGTTTGTGTCTCAGCATTGGAGTTAACTACTGTAGCTGTCAGCCGTTAGTCCATCAAAATCACAAAACACAACGCAGAGACTATTGGCTGTTACCACTATCAGCGATATAAGAAATGTATTTGTTGTTTTATAGACTGTATTCAAGAGTAGATAGACCCTGGTTACACGTACATGCCAGTTTTTCTTCTTAGCAGCTCTTGAAGAAGCTCTAGCTGAGCCTTGACATCATACCTGGGGTTTAATGTCAGTAAATTAGAGTAAAATACAGACTTTGTTTATCCTGTGCAAATGCACCGCACAAAACACCGATGTGGGGTGGTCATTGCTAAATCACATGAGGTCCCCAGGTAAAACTAGTCCAGTGCGAATAGGGCTTATGCCTGTAAGAGAGTGTGATGTTTACGCCACAAAGTGGAAAATATGTGTTGTAGTTTTCTAATCAGACATTTGAAGATTAGTCGTCAAGCAATATGACAAGTTTTCAAAGCTAGCTAGCATTAAGGCAGAGAGAGATTTAGCAACTCAATCAACACTCACTCAGCTGTCTGTAACAGAGACATTGCAACAACATCAACCATACAACCGAGGTCACTAAGGCGGACCGCAGTCCAGGTCTGGACCCAGACGCCATCCTATCCTGACCCGGACTTATGACTGCTAAATTATTGAGAATTATTAAATTTGGACGGAGCGTTTCTATTTTAACCGGCACAGCTTTTCTAGCCTTTACGTCACTGGTTTAGGAGCCTAGGAAAGACCAATTGCATATGTTGTAAATTATTTCACATGATACTACTCTGCCAGTTAAATCTGTGCATTCCGATAAGCATTGCGACTCGAGTCAGTGAGTGAGATACACACACTCTCACACTGGTGTATTTTTATTCTATAAAATTGTATTTATTTTATTGCACAGGAACAGCTATATTTATTAAACTCTAAGCTGCTCCCAATAACCAAGCGTAGGCTGCTGTGGTTTAAGTTGCGACTCTAAGAGAGAGAGCCACAACCACACCCCTTGTATGTTCCCTTCTTGCAAGGAACATTTTTTTTTGTAATGTCACCCAGTCTTGAGAAATGCACCATAACAATATGAACATACCTCTCAAATATGATAGCCCCTCTGTTATTTGAAATAATATAATAAACATTTTATATTTTACCTGTTGTAATTAAGTTGATATATGCTCCATTAGGCTGGTGACAACCAGCCAGGGGGACATGTTTGTGTTCAAATAAGTTTTAGTCCATTCTCACTGAGGACCCTCGTTGTGTGTATTATTTTTCTGAGATGCATAAGCACAATGAAAATTTGATTTATGACTTCCAAAACCTTCGGTTCTGAAAGAATCATCACTGTTGCCCAGATGCATTTCCCAGTTCCAAAATTGTGTAATATTGTTCATTCACATTTGCCATGTGAAAAAGCACCTCTGCTCTTTTCCCGTAACAGTATAATGTTTTATTTCATAAAGGTGTATACATGTTTATGTTGTTAGCAGAGGTGGTCTTTGTTTTAGATAAACACTGCTGGAAACCCTCCTCTGTGACTGTATGTAATTACTTGTTGCAGTTGAGTGTATCAGCAGTGTTGAAACAGTTTGTTTAATTTAGGGATTCTGTTGTAGTTCATAGTAAGAACTTGAGTAAAGACATTTTTGCTTCACTAAAACGTACAGTGAAGTGCTGAATAATAATAGTGAATGCAATATTTAGCAGAATAATAATGATTTTCTAAATCTGAGTTCAGTTCCTTGTATAGGTGCCTCCATATTTTACTCCTGATGTGTTTTGCGTATTAGCCACAACCAGCAAATGGACGTGACAATACAGATGTTTGCTGTAGCTTGTTAACAACACACAGTGACTCCATGTGTGTGACATATTGATATCCAGACTTGACAGGAACTTCAGTTGTTTTTGGTATTTTCCTCCAGGTCATCTCATCATCAGCTCAGGATGCTAAGTTTTTTGCTTAAGTTGAAATATTTTCAGCTTGAAGCAGGATGAGTCTTTGCCTGACTTCATGGCACCTAATGTCCATTCTGTGAGTCATCCTTAGACTTTGTATGCATTTGCACCGCCCTTAATTTTTGCTTCACATTCAGTCTGATCACAACTGCAACTAATTAATACTTTCATTATCAATCGATTATCCTTTCTATAAAATGGTGAATGGTAAGAATTCCCCAGAGCCCAAGGTCACTAGGTTTTGTCTGACCAACCTACAAATATTACATTTAAGAAGAAGTAAAACACCAAAAAAACAAAACAGCAAACCCTCACAGTGACAGGGTAAACCGAAGCACTTTTCTAGGCTATGGACATACTCATAGAAGTAGAATTATATCTAAGTAACTTATATTTCCTTTGGTAAAGGAAATAAAAGGTGTTGTAGGAAAACATGTTTATCTCTGTGTTAAAACTCATGCAGAGCATCATGGGACTGTATAGTAACGCATTCTTTATGGGGCTGTGAGTGCTCATACAAACAGGGAAAAGATGACCCACATAATAGGTACAGCAGGCAGTGTTGTAGCTCAGAGCGCTAAAGTTAATTTTAGTACAATTATGCCCTGCTTCATTGCACAATGGTAATACAGATTTAGTTTTTAATGTTTTCATCCTCAGGTGGAGTCACAAACTGCAGTGAATGTTAGATCTTTTTGTTGCTGGGTGTGTGAGAGCATTTAATGATGTAATCACCAACTACATTTTTAATAAAGAATAGGACCTTTAATTTATTGACTACCCAATAGAAATCAGAAAAAAATGCATGACAACATTCCTTTCCTGATATGTAGATTAAAGAATGTGGTGCACTTTTCTGAGGCCAGTGAATGGGTCACATCACTTTCTTGTTTGTCAGAAGCTTTATGAAACCTTTGTTGGTTTGGGTTTTGGGCTGCTGTTGGATATGTTGACAGGCGGGCACTAGCATTTACATTCCTGGCATACTTTGGATATCAACTGGATGCACAGTTGCATCTCACTTATCAGTCATGGTGACAAGGTTTACAGCTACCAAGTGACACTGACTTCAGCACTGTATTCTGAGCATATAGAAAAAAACACATCATGTGTCATTGACATCAGTATTACTCATCTGCTAAACACTGTTTTGAAAGTTCTAATTCAGGGCTGTCATAGTGTGTGGTAATCTGATTTAGCTGGTACACTAGCTGTGGAAAACTGCTGAAACTTAAACTCATCACAGAGTCTGTTTGTGTTGCTGTGTCAGTCCTCATATTACATAGTGTGTAATAATGTTAACAGACAATTCTTTGGAACATGCAGGAGTTTATTGTTGCAGTAAATAGTATTCCAGGGGTTAGCAACATATCATTGATTTAATATATGTTTAGAATCACAACTTTGTTACATGGTTTGTCACAACTTTGATCCCATTTTTGTAGTTTTGGTCATTGTTTCTATTTTGATACATTGTGCTCATCAAGTTAATTGCTGAGATCAGGGAACATGGCGACATCTCTAAAAACGAATCCGACATGGCAAGAAACACAAGCAGTCAGTCGATCCGAGAGGTTGTAAACAAGCCAAGACAAGTTATACAGATTATTGAAACCTGTCATGGTCCTCGAAGGACTCTTGCTTGGACTTTGTGTTTTGTCTTGTTTCCTGTTTTATTTTGAAATCCCTGTTCTTGTTTCTTTGTGTGCTTTATTTACTTCCTGTCATTGTTCTGTTTCCCTCCAGTTTTGATTAGGTTCACCTGTGTCTCGTTACTCACCTGTTTCTGTTTCCCTAGTCAACTCCCTCCCTATATATACGGGTCCCTTTCCTTTGTTCAGTGTCACGTCATTGTGTTTCCTGCGTTTGGTTCCTTGTGACTTATGATTCCTGCTGTTCCTGTGCTTATGTGGTCTCCGTTGCTGATGTCGGCGATCCCCTCGTGTTGTGTTTCTGGTGTTCCCCTGCGAGTCAGTTCTTGCTTTTTGTAAGTTGTCTTGAAGATAAAATAAACCTTTGGACTATTCAGCCTCCTAGCCTGTCTGCATTTTGGGTCCTCTCCCTGCTGCCAATATGGCTCAACCTGACAAAACCACTATATGGAGGTAAAACTGAAATGTGAGTTTCATCCAAACTCAAACCCAGGTAAGCCAGGGTGAGCATGGACGTTGATCGGCTAGTCATCTCATTCTCAAGTCAATATTCAAGATCTAAATTGCAAAAACGAAATATCAAAACTAAATTTAGTAACACATTGACAGTTGTAGTGCTGCAACTAAGGATTATTTACATTATTGGTTAATCTGCGTTTTATTGAGTTTTTGTCAATATACTAATCAATTAATTGTTGAAGCTCTATGTAGAACAAAAATGACAACAGTACTTACAGTATGTACCTACAGTACTCGTCTAACCCCAAAATTCACACAAATCAGCCCCTAAAGCAGTGGTTCTCAACCGTTTTTTGGGCCAGGACCCCCTATCCATTATCCAGGTCCCTTACTGCCCCCATCAAATAAAATATAGCCTAATTGTCTTCCCTAAATATTAATGTTGATTATGCTTTGGTTTATTAATATTACAATTAGTATTTGTATTATTTATATAGTTTATTAGATTTATATTATTTATTATTATGTGTTATATCATTTAAAAAAAACATGTCATTGAATGCCAAATAACAATTTGATTTTAACTGGACAGTTGGAATATCATTATCATTAGTTTCCCAGGGAGCAAAAAAAAAGCCATATGAATAGAAATAATATTCATGAGTGTTAAACAAATGCAACGGTTAGAAATTTGACATTCAAACTTTAATTAGGCTACATAACAGCCAATCAGAAATGCCAAACACGAAGCATTCTCATTAATTGTTCCAATGGAAAACAACAGCAGCCTACCAAGGAAAAAGTCTGAGGCTATTGGGGGGGAAAAAAAGCACAAGGATATATTTTAACTCAAAGGGTTGCATCAAGTCCAAGCGATTGCGGTACTTGGACTGCATGTGGAGGACCTGGCTGAATCCATGCTTAACTGTATGTTGTTGGGAAAGCAATAAGCAGCAGCCTGGTCTTCTCCCAGAGAGATGAGTAACGCTGGGTATATTTGAATCACATCTTGCCCCAGCCAGAGGTGCGGAAAGAAGCCTAGACGTCGTTGTCACACTGGATATGGACAAGATGCTCCTGGATAGCAAGCTCACATTTGGTCACATCCACCTGAAAGGGCTGCACCACCCAGATGGGAACATCAAGGTTCAGGAGGTCCCTGAAGCGGATCTCCATGTCAGCCTTAACCATCAACAGGTGGTCGGTGTAAATGAGGAGGTGGTCATCAGTAAGAGCCTCAGACACTTGTAATTAGTAGCCAATAACTAGCAAATTGTTCTTGGTGCAGATTTTTAGACTATCCGATTTTGAACTGGTTATTTTATTGCTAGTTAGTCTACTAATAAATGTTTCTTTATATTTATGATGCATATTTGTCACTTATTATCCAGCATGTGACTTTTTGGCACTAAATAGGGCAAAATTAATTTAGCAGAATTTTTTGAATGGAGTTTGGTCTGACATTACTTTGTGCTATTCCAGGCAAATTAAACCTGGTAAATGTCCCATATTTTGGGATTTCACGTTTCCGTTTATCCTTTTAGCTAGAAAAGTATAAAATCCCTCATAGTCAGTTAACCAATCTTGAAAATGCAATTAAAGAAATAAATTGGAATGAGCTCCTTGTATATAAAAATATGGATGATAACTGTAATTCTTTCATGGCTCAACTTCAAACAACTATACAGAGTTTTATGAAGAAAGTGAAACACAAACCAGGCCAAAGAGACTATTTACAATGGTTAAATGAAAAAATATGGTCACTCATGAAACAAAGAAACCATGCTCTCAAGATGGCTCTCAAGAATAAGGCGAAACATGAGAGGTGTTTATTTACCACACTGAGAAACAAGGTTGTAAAAGAGCTCTGAAAGGCAAAAGCAACATTTTTCATTAATGCTATTAGTGAAGCAAAAGGAAACACCAAAGAAATCTGGCAGAATCTAAAAAAATTAACGGGGAAATCTAATACCATTAATAAAACAATCGAATTAAATGTGGCCCATGATCCAAGTAAAGTGGCAACAGCATTTAATACTTATTTTATTGATTCTACAAAAACTTTGACTCAGAATTTTCCTGGATCGAATTATTCTGTCACTCCTCTAAATACTGATGCTCTTATTCTGACTTTTAGAGAAGCGACCATCTCCAAAGTACATATGATTATTTCCTCTCTTAATTGTTCAAGAGCAAAGGATGTATATGGGATGGACACAGTATTTATCAAAACCCATAAGGAGCCCTTCATTCCTCCTATTTCAACAATTGTTAATTGGTCAATTAATGAAGGAGTATTCCCAAGTGCTTGGAAAACTGCAATAATTACACCAGTGTTCAAATCAGGTGAACACATGGTCATTAGTAACTACAGACCCATCAGTATCCTTCCGACAGCATCAGAAATTGCAGAAAAATGGATCTCTGAACAGATAATATCACATTTGAATGCTTCTTCCTTGTCACTGCATCCTATGCCATTTGGGTTTCGAAAACATCATTCCACTGAAACTGCAAATTGTTTTCTTCTAGAAAATATTAAGGCTAAATTGGACAATGGAGGTGTGGTAGGGGCTGTCTACCTTGACCTAAAGAAAGCCTTTGATACAGTTAATCATGGGGTTCTAATTACCAAGTTATTAAGTATAATTTTCCATCTAATGTAATTAAATGGATAAAATCATACCTTACAGACAGAAAATGTGTTCGCATAGACCAAAACACCTCACAAATTGTTGGTAATTATGTTACCTCAGGGTTCAACTTTGGGTCCCTTGTTATTTAGTTTGTATATATTGTATGTATTAATGACCTACCTGAAGTTTGTCCACCAACTGTAACTTGTCAGATGTACGCTGATGATACGGTCATATATCTACATGCTAAAAATAAGAAGCAAGCCGCAGAAGAACTATCAGCTTCAATGATCAATATCTCTAATTGGTTAACAAACTCATGTTTACACCTCAGTGTCAGCAGAACTGTATGTATGTTTTTTTTCAAAGTCTGCAAATAGAGATCCAGACCAAGATGTTATAGTAGCGGGGAAAACTCAGTAGTGCATGAGTTTAAATATTTAGGTATAATAATAGATTCACAACTCACATTCAAAACACAAGTTAAAAAAGTTGTGAACAGAATCAAATTCAATCTGGCAAATTTCAGACACATTAGGAACAACTTAACTACCGAAGCCTCAAAGTTGTACATCAATGCCATGATTCTCTCCCACATGAACTATTGTCTTACCAGCTGGACACAGACAGGTAGGACCACATTATAATCAGTTGAAACACTCTAAGCATATGGAGGACCGGAACTGCCATAATCAAAAATAAATGAATAAATAACTCAAGAAATAAATGATTTCTGCTTCATTATGCAAATGAGGGGGGCTGTCTTTCAGTGTGTCATGGTGCGTTCCGGGTTACCAGGTCTGTGGTTTTTTGTTCCCAACTCAGCTAGCTAGCAGAAATAAGGTATTGCATTAACTACAGTAAATGCATATTAAGTAAACACAGGCAAAGCATCAAAGCAGTGCCGCATGCCGGCCACCACAGGACGGATAGACATGTAGCCGAGGTCCGCTGCTTTCACAGGGCAGCCCGGTGCAGTGTCGGTGCTGGGAGCTGCTGAGGCGAGAGCGGCCGGTGCCAAAACATCCCGGAACCTCCTGCGGTGGCCGGCGGTGCCTCGGTGCAGCAGCAGTCCCGGGAAAAGAGATTCGACAAGGAAGAAAGAAAAAGGCCACAGTGCACTGCAGGATGTTTCGGGACATTTGCACCGTCCACCGGGCTGCCCTGTGAAAGCGGCGGACCTCTGCAACGTGTTTATCCGTCCTGCGGTGCATGTTACCGAGGTCCACCACAGGACGTTCCAGGATGTTTTGGAGGTTAGCACCGTCCACCAGCACCAGCTGCTCTCACCTCAGCAGCTCCCAGCACCGACACCGCACTGGGCTGCCCTGTGAAAGCGGCGGACCTCAGCTACACGTCTATCCATCCTGCGGTGGCTGGCGTGCAGTGGTGCTTTGATGTTTTGCCAGTGTTTACTTAATATGCATTTACTGTAGTTAATGCAATACCTTATTTCATCTAGCTAGCTGAGTTGTGAATTTCAACTCCCGTTGCGAATCTTTGGTGTAAACTTGCCTTAAACATATGACCCCCCCCCCCCCGAACACCTCACCGCCCGCCCACCTTTCAAAAATATTTCTTTGAGCGCAGTACAGCCCCTGCTGAGAACCACTACCCTAAAGTATCTTAAGTAAAATGGGAGAAACAAGAACACTTTCTGTTACATTTGGACCGTATTTTGCTAAATGTGGACTGAATTGGGAAACTACTTGGGCCATGTCTGATGACATTTCACAAGTCCTCAAGAACACAGATTGAGAAAGGTCTACACTTTACAGACCCACTTCCTGGTTCGTGCATGCACACAGTTTTCCTGTGCAATTATGGATTATTATTGCCACTTCAGGTGCATTTATTTTCAGTTTTTCCTCCAAATAGTGGTTTGTGGTTTGGATCACCTGAATAAATTAAATTGGTGAGTACAATGTTATCATGACCAATGGCAAAAGCTATGAAAATAAAACCAAAATTGTAATAAATCAGAATTTTCCTTTAACTTGAATACATGCTGTACCTCCACTCGACTGCATCTGTCTGTGCCTGTGAGCACTGGGATGCATCAAACATTAAAACAGTTCTAAAATTGTTTACCAGTAATGTGTATATGCAGAAACAAATGTAAACTCATATTCAGTGATAATAAATTACAGGGTCATGAATACACTTTTGTCCATTGTTGTTGAGTTATTTCTTTGCCATTCTAGTGTATGAGTTCACTAATTAGGTTCTGGAAATCTGTGGTTCTCCGCTCTTTTATTTTAAATCATCCAATTAAATATTTGTGTCTTCAGAAAGTCTCTAGTTGCGAAAACTGTTTGTTGCTTGCATGTGATCGTGAATGAATCAGGAGGATCAGAGCAGGTATGTCACTGAGGTTATCAAATGGACACCTCCCATCACAGCTGTTTCTCAGAAGGAAGCCCATCACACCTCCAGCAGGCTGAATAGCAAGATTCAACATGTCAGCTGCCAGAAAAGCTGCTTTGACCCAAACATGAGGAGGTTTTGCTCATTGTTTTCCTGGTTCATTGAACCCCATGCAACAAACCATTGTCTAAACAAATTAAGCCGCTTACACTATACGCATTATTTGACGTTAATATGAGCATGATGTAATTGCCCTCATTTTAGTCTTTAACTAAGGTGAGCGCCAATACAGAAAGTTGATCTGGTTGTTAGAGTGAGGTAGAACAGTGTGTCATTGTGACCATCATGTGATCACATGGTTTTATACATACTAGTTCAATTCAATTTTCAATTCAATTTTATTTTGAACCAAATCATAACAGAAGTTATCTTAGGGCACTTTTCAAATAGAGCAGGTCTAGACCGGACTCTTTATAATATTATTTACATTCACCCAACAATTCCAACTATGAGCAAGCACTGGGCAACAGTGGCAAGGAAAAACTCCCTTTTAACAGGCAGAATCCTTGAGCAGAACCAGCATCAAGCTCTGAGTTGGCGGTCATCTGCCTCAACAGTAGTACAATGCAAGTTTCACATAGAGATGTAAAGTAATAGTAATGGAAATGGTAGTGGTAATGATATTAATATTAATACAAATAATAATAATTGCAATAATACTAACAATAGTAATAATACTAATGATAAGACCAATAACAATAATTGCAGCAGCAGATGTTGAGCAGGAACATGGGGGCAGCAGGTGGTCCGCAGCCATAGATCCAGACTCTATATCTCCGGAGGCAGAAATACCTGCTGATTACCGGTCTGATTGGCCGCCGCAGCGTGACATCGGCTGTGTTTCTCCAAAAGTTGATTCTGTTTTAATTTTTCGCAGCAGTACCCTCATTCAAATGAATGGGAAAACCGACGTTTTCGCCACAGCACCTGATTCTATCTGAATGTAGCTTAAGGGATGGTTCAGGGCTCACCTGAGCCAGCCCTACTATAAGCTTTATCAAAGAGGAAAGTCTTAAGCCTACTCTTAAATGTGAGGAGGGTGTCAGCCTCACGAACCCAAACTGGGAGCTAGTTCCACAGGAGAGGAGCTTGATAACTGAAGGCTCTGGCTCCCATTGTACTTGCAGTGCCCATTGAAAACATGCCTTTTCGGAATGGGCTGATTGCTTCAAGACTTGGCTACAATGTAACTTCTCCGGTCTCTTTTTTCATCCTTTCTTGAATGTACTGTAGCAAGTGACAGAGAGCAAGCTGTACACAGCATGCCGTTCGGTGGTGTATCAGTTAATAGGGGTCCCCTCTCAATACAGTACACAGTGTGTACTTCTGGCTGAGCTCGCACTCGACTCTGCACTTCCTTGGGTCCTCAGCAATACACCCACCACGTGTGAAGTCGATTGAATGAACGGTTGTCGAGATAATCGAAGGACAGACATACATACAGGCAGACAGAAACTCCTTCCATTTTAGTTAGATTTGGTTGAATTATGCCTCTAGCAGGCTCAATGCCAGGCCATGGCATAATAAATGTTTGCAGTTCTGCAGCAGTGATGAAGCCTGATGAACCATAAATATCCTGTCAAACAGCTCATAAAGTTTCCACTAGGTTGTTTTTGTTGAAAAAAAAAAATTGATCCACTAGATTTTCATCAACAAGAAATAAAGCAAAGCCAGTTTCATGGCCATCACTGGATTACCCAGTCTAGTTGGCATTATAGATGTGACGCATATTGCAATTCACAATACTGTATTATAGTATCGACTCACAGGTAATTTTTTAATGGCAACTACAATACTGAGGTATATACTGAAACAATAAGTTGATTAATTAATTAGCTGATAAACAAAATTTACTGGCAACCATTTTAATTATCTATTAACTGTGTAAGACAATTTTTTTCCAGCTCCTCAAATGTGAATATTTGCTGCTTTTCTGTTTTATGTCATTGTAAATTGAATATCTTTCGGTTTTCGACTGGTGGTTAGACATAAAAAGCAATCTGAAGACATCACCATGGGCTCTGGGAAATTGTGATGGTCATTTTCCTTATTTTCTGATGTTTTATAGACTAAATGATTCATTTATTAACTGAAAAAAGAATCCATAGATTAATTGGTACATGTTAGTTGCAGCACTAGATGTGTCCAAGTGTTCAGGTTGAGCCTTCAGTGGCTAATGGTGTTGTTTAAGAGGCATCATGATCCAGGTGGAGGTCACATTTCTTAACTAAAGTTATCAGCTTCATGAATACTGTAATTTTATAGAGACTCTTAGGATGAGTTAGTTAGTATCTTCTGGTGCCATTTTGGAGAACTCAAAGTGGCAAGATAAAATACTTTTGTCAGTACGGCTTTTGATTAAGCTGTCCCTTCACAACAGCTTAATCATCATCTTTGCTTTTAAATTGATGTGGCACTGTAACTTTTTACAGTGCATCTAAAAAAGGTTGTGATCTTTTCTATTTGTTGTCTACATTTAAGGCCTAGTACAGTAGAAATTGTGATTAATAAATGTAGTCCTTTGAAAAGACATAAAGGAATACATAACACAAGGGGCTGGATGCATTCCAATGAGGTCAGACTTAAGCAACCATGCTGCTGACCCCAGACTGACCCAAACCCCTCCCTCCAGGGAAGGGTGATAAAAGACAGGAAGACCCTGGACAGGTCATCCTATCCTCCTTGTATAGAAGCTCTGTATAACACCTGTGTTCCCTCCAGGTTTTAATCAGGATTCCTTTGTCAATTGAAGCTGGAATTCAGCTACACAGAAAAAAAATGGAATTACTATATACAAAAGTCAGGTTTCTATCCAAATGTAGTCCACATTTTAA
This sequence comes from Macquaria ambigua, assembly GCA_008360985.2. Lineage (NCBI taxonomy): Eukaryota > Metazoa > Chordata > Actinopteri > Centrarchiformes > Percichthyidae > Macquaria > Macquaria ambigua. The sequence goes on along the minus strand of VMKM01001321.1, from coordinate 25,501 downwards.
CCAAATCTCCAGAAATTCAGTCAAAGAATCCATCCATGACACTTTTCTAAAACACCTATTCATAGGTTTAAATCATTTAGAGAAAGATACAGCTATTCATTTCCCAACTGACATATGAATACATACTCAGGGTTTGAGCCAGAGCGCGTCATTGCGACAATGACCCCCTTATAAAATAAAATGCCCCATCACTAAAACCTCACCCATTTGTCCCCCATAAAATCAAGTGCAGGATCAATGTTGTTTGCAGAATTCTCATTTTTAGAGTTTGCAGCCAAACTACAAAATCAAAATGATGTCTGTTATCTGGTAAACGTGAAATTGAAAACCAGTGTCTTTACACTTGGCCAAAGATGGTTTGTTAGAGGAAACGCCACTCTATGTTCTAGCTAGATAGTTGTCGAGTGCTAACAGACTGCTAGCACAAACTGATAACAATAATCAGAATTCCTTGTTTTATTTGAATGACCTTATTCAGGACCTCCAGAATGATATATATCCGATATCTTCACCTTCAACTGGCAGACATAACTTAACAGCAGTTTGTCATTATTCCTATAAGTAGAAAATATGATAATCTTTTGAATGTAATAATCATTTTTGAGAATAATGTAATAAAGTAAGTAAAGTAAAAGGTATACCAGTAATGTAGCTTTTAACATGAAATCTGAGCTGACTGGGTTTGTCATGGCTGGTGAGTGTGAGGCAGCAAGGAATAGGACTCAAATGCAGACAGTAGAGGTGCACAGGCTAATTTCAGTGATTTAATGAATAGAAGGCAGGCAGGCATACAGACAGGCAGGCTGGTTCAGGTATGGGATCAGGTTCCGGTTCTGGCTTGAAAGCAAGTAGTACATGGTGACGATCTGGCAGGGAATTAATGGAACTGGGCCAGTATATGAGCTGATGAGGGAATGGGATGCAAGTGAGGAGGTGGGTGGGGAAGGCCAGGCAACAGGTGTGTAGATGGGTGGGGCAGTGAGGTGATGGGGAAAGGAGGGAAAGTCCGAGGGCATCTGGTGGATGGATGGAAAATGGAAATGAAGGGGCCTGGGGAACAGGGAATGTGGCTGGAGAGGAGGGAGAGAGACAGACAGGTTTTCTAGATACAAGTGAAGTTTGTATTTTACTGGGAGGTTTATTTCAAAGAACTTCAAAGTAAAATACTAATAAAATACTGTTAGTGGTACAGGTAAGTCTTGGTGAAACAAGGGGTTGTATTTTTGATCACCCTTTCTTGATTCTTTAGTATAATTGCAAACAAATTTAGTTATACATCTAAAATATCCAAAATCAATTCTCATATCATTATGTTGTAGCACTCAACAGGTGTGTTTGCAGTAGTAGAAAAGTACTAATGGGCCCATTGGACCTCCTCCCAGGCAATCCTGGCTCAAACACTGCATACAGTAAACAAATATAACATAAATACAGCTCTACTTCTACTATATTTTCCTCTTCTTTGTAATTTGTGTCACTGTAATTTAGTTTTTAACATATTAGAAAAAATGCTTTCCATCTCCCGTATCATTTACCCCCTTTTTCCAAGTAGGAAATTACACAAATATGAGGCGGTGTGTGTATGAGAAGGCAGCTGTTTTTCAGGAGTGAGCCAGTTAATAAGTATTCTCCAGGGCCTCCTCCCTGAGCCCTGTGAAAAGCAAGGGCTTGGCATTTCTTGTTTTGAACTGAGTCCCAAGTTCCAAAAGTTTGCACAAAAGCCCTGTTGCCTAGCTGCGTGTCTGGAGCCTCCCTGCGACTGCCAGGCCTGATTTGTGTGCGTGGGTCTCTGACTGAACAGGATCTTCTGGAGAATCAACTGGAATGCAGTTGGGGAGAGAATTCCCCCCTTCGTTTAATCTTATTCAGTTTTCATCTGGCAGGAGGGAGTCATTCAAATGTTACCATAGTGAATTAGCACCCTTTTCAGCTCAAGTGAATTGATCTCTGAGAGTGAGGTTTTTCATGCATTCTTTGGCATTCCACTTTGTGTGGTCTACTTTAAATTTTTTTGTAATAATGTTTCAGCGATATTTGTCAGATGCAAACCTGGGGTCACTCTTGCATTTTATCATGCAGATTGCAGGAATGCTTTTTCATTTCTTTTCATTTTGGGACGTGTGTTGCGCAATTAAGGACCGCGCACATTTGGGATGCTTTTCGTTGCAGCATATGTTTTGACTACATATTTGTGAGCAGTAATACAAATATATGGAGTGGAAGGTGAGATTATAACTTTGTGAGAAGTGGCCCATATTCAGGTTGGAGGATTTTTTCCCCAGTAATTATGTAGTGGGTTTCTATCTTTTCTATTGTCTGTAAGGGCAGGTACATGTTGAATCACTATATGCTCCACACCATTTTCACCTTAAGAGTCCATCTGGCCATCCCTGTGTTCAGTAAGATCTTTGTAAAAAAACTTAACTCATGTTACCATCTGCAACTACTACTGGCCTGTCAGCCAGTCAGTAAGGCCAAGCAGTGCCACCAATACGGGAACAACACAGACAAGTTAACTTCTCCCCTGTGCATAGCTGGACAGTCATAAGATTTAGATCCAATAACATTTCGAGTGTGTATGGAAAGGCAGGATTCCACAGAGGAAATGTTAGTTTTTGCAATGTTGCATAAAGTCTAATTCTCATACATTTTACGCACAGGAATGTGTGTATTTGTGAGTACTACTCTATGCAGTTTTGTTGATTTTTACTGAAATATTTGATATTTACAGCTCTGATGCCAGGGTTTCAATGTAGTTAGGGGATGATGGTTTAAACCTCACTCATTAAACACGGACCACAATGAAAATGAGCTTTTAGCTTTGTTGTGTTTTTATCCTCGACCATTTAATTGTATGTCTGGGAGATTGCAGTTGCTGTTTGATGTAGCACCACTGCTCATTTTCCCTGACGCTATAAGCCTAATATCATAAAAATGTTATCATTTCTTCATACGTTAGCGGAGGTGCTCATTTTGGGTATGCTTTTTTCAGGCTTCTGCACAAAAAAGGGGTGCTTATTTTAATTAATCAGATATTTGGTGTAAGAGGTGTGATACTCTGTAAAATTTAAACTGTCCAGTGGAAATGATTTGGCTGAGGAACTGTATTGCACAGCCATGTTTTATGGTTGAGTTGAGATGAAGAGCTAATGACTTGGAAATAATCCATTTCTCTCTCTGGATTTAGCTATATATGCAAGTGAATCAGTCTCATTGATGTCATCTGTACTATATTATCTCATTCTCTGCTGTGTTTCCAGTAATGAAACACACATTAGAGGGACTGTCATCACAGATTAGACTACAGGGATCAGATGGGACTTGCTTCTTCTTCTGCACAGTGGAGCTGTACAGTCAGTGTTGAGTTGAAAATGCTATTTCCACCGTCTCTCACATCCTGTGTTCATCTCAGGTTACCAGTATGGCTTTGCAATGCCCCTGTGGAAATGAATGACTACAAAATGCTAATCCTTCTCACGGCTCATACTGCTATAGTGTTAGGATCACTTGACATGCAAACGTACTCATTTGTTCAAGCGTAGGGGAGTTGACAGCAAACAAAGACAAAAATGTAATTCCATTATACTCTTTTTTTGTGAGTTTGTTCCCTCATATTTAGTTATAGCCTTCAGTAACAGAGCCAAAATCCTGATGCCGCAGCCAGCTCCCATGAAATTTGTCCTGTGCAGCAGTATGCATATCATACGTCATCCTAACTGTGTCTCTGTTATCCATTAATATCTTTCCAGCTTTTTAGCTCTGTTGTCTAAAAACGTCTATGCCGTTTGGCCCTTTATGTCCATTCTCATAGCTCGCAGGTCAACTGGTCTCAGTCTGTCCAGCTGGTGACTGTTACCCACAATGGTCTAAGGCTTATGGTAAATTATGTTTGTTGAAGGCATCTAAAAATAGCAACAAGTCCTTCAAATAAAACAACAAAATATGTCTTTTGTAACTGCCCTTTAGAATGACACATATAAGCGTTTCCTGATCAGATGCCCCTTTCAGCAACATCATTTGTCTGTGCCTTCCAAACTGTTACAAATCACTGTTGAAAAATACATCTGTTGTATACTGTGACAACACTATGGTTAAGGTTTTCTTCAGTTTAGGCACAAAAACACTTGGTTACAGTTAGGGAACCTGCTTTGTTAAGATTAGGATGTCATGATCCCAAGGACCCTAGTGTGGACTTGTGTGTTTTTTGGTTTTGTGTTTCCTGTTTTACTTTGAAATTACTGTTCTTGTTTCATTGTGTGCTGTTTATTTCCTGTCTTTGTTCTTTTCCCGCCTTTTTTGATTGATTGCACCTGTGTCTTGTTACTCACCTGTGTCTGTTTCCCTCATTGTCTCCTCCCCTATATATACCAGTCCTCTCCCTTTGTTCTCAGTGGCGTCATTGTCTGTGTTTCCTAGTGTGGTTGTTTCCCTGCGTTCGGTTCTTGGTGATTTGTGGATTATGTGATTCATTGTGATTCCTCGTGGTTCTTTGTGTTGGATGTTCCAGTGTTTGATGTTTTGGATGTTGCTGGTGATCTCCTCGTGTCTTGTTCCTGGTGTTTCCCTGCCAGAGCTTAGTAAGTTTTTGTTGTTTTAAATAAACCTTTGGACTGATTCAGCCTCCTCGCCTGTCTGCAATTGGGACGCAAAGCATTGGAACGCAGGAAGCAATCGAGCGGGGGCTTCAGAAGCCTGGGGTCATTGGGGTAGGGGCCCAGCGCTCCAGGAAACGTGGTGCACAGGACCCACGCCACTCGCAGCACCTAAACCCAGCACCACAGCCCTGGCAACACAGCCAGGTTGCTGCAGGCAGTTGGCGTAAGCCCAGAGATGAGCAACCGCCACCTTGCCAACCCCAGCAGGTGCAGGGGTGTGACCACCGCCACCCCAAGCCCCCAAATAAACCTCAAGGCACATGCTGAGTGCCTCGGGCCGGCGGTGGGCAGATTTTCAATGCAGCACCTGAACTACTGGGCAGCCCATTCCCAAGATGCATGGGTTTTGAACACAATGTCTCAGGGTTAGGCCGTATTCAGACAGAATCAGGCGCTGCAGCGAAAACGCAGATTTTCCCATTCATTTGAACCGGGTACTGTGTTCAGGCTGCGGCGGTGGGGGCTGCAGGGGGTACCGCAACTGCGGCAGCCAATCATGCCAGCGATCAGACCGGCAGACGCCCAGATGATGAAGAACTTTGTTTACCTGTAGCACTGTAGCATTAGCTGTTTACCTTAATATTCCGCCGTTTACCGAGCAACTGTGAATATGGAAGAGTCGATCAGCTCCGTGATTACTGTACATCAGCTGTTCAACCCTGCCACGAGGGAGCACAAAGACATTAATCTCCATCCACTGGCTTGGCTTGTATCGGTCTTCAAGCTGGGATCGCTGGTTAGTATCAGACACTCCCACACCGCCGCAACGCCTGATTCTATGTGAAAACGGCCTAAGTTTCCCATTAGGGATACAAACATTCTGGACCGTTGTTAAACTGTGATAAAGGCCGCCTATCGCTCTGCCCCCATGCAACTTTGGGTCTCTCTGATCACTGTCTGGTTTATCTTATCCTGACCTACAGGCAGAAATTAAAATCTGCTAAGCCAAGACCTAAAACCTTCTGCACAAACAACAATAAACCCTGGTTTACAGCAAAACTCAGGCAGCTTGTCAGGCCAAGGAGGAGGCCTACAGAAATGGGGACAGAATCCTGAACAACCAGGCCAGAAACACACTGACAAAGGAGATCAGTGTAGCAAAGAGGAGCTACACTGAAAACCTGAAAAACAGGTTTTTAGCCAACCGTACTTGTAAATTATACACCAATCAGCCATAACATTATGACCACTGACAGGTGAAGTGAAGAACATTGATTATCTCGTTACAGTGGCACCTGTCAGTGGGTGGGATGTATTAGGCAGCAAGTGAACATTTTGTCCTCGAAGTTGATGTGTTGGAAGCAGGAAAAATGGGCAAGCGTAAGGATGTGAGCGACTTTGACAAGGTCCAAATTGTGATGGCTAAATGACTGGGTCAGAGCATCTCCAAAACTGCAGCTCTTGTGGGGTGTTCCCGGTCTGCAGTGGTCAGTACATACCAAAAGTGGAACAAGGAAGGAAAACCGGTGAACCGGCGACAGGGTCATGGGCGGCCAAGGCTCATTGATGCGTGTGGGGAGCGAAGGCTGGCCCGTGTGGTTCGATCCAACAGAAGAGCTACTGTAGCTCAAACTGCTGAAAAAGTTAATACTGGTTCTGATAGAAAGGTGTCAGAACACACAGTGCATCGCAGTTTGTTGCGTATGGGGCTGCGTAGCCGCAGACCGGTCAGGGTGCCCATGCTGATCCCTGTCCACCGCCGAAGGCGCCTACAATGGGCACATGAGCATCAGAACTGGACCACCGAGCAATGGAAGAGGTGGCCTGGTCTGATGAATCACGTTTTTTTTAACATCATCTGAATGGCTGGGTGCGTGTGCGTTGCTTACCTGGGGAAGACATGGCACCAGGATGCACTATGGGAAGAAGGCAAGCCGGCGAAGGCAGTGTGATGCTTTGGGCAATGTTCTGCTGGGAAACTTTGGGTCCTGCCATTCATGTGGATGTTACTTTGACACGTACCACCTACCTAAACATTGTTGCAGACCAAGTACACCCCTTCATGGAAACGGTATTCCCTAATGGCAGTGGCCTGTTTCAGCAGGATAATGTGCCCTGCCACACCTGCAAAAATGGTTCAGGAATGGTTTGAGGAACACGACGAGTTCAAGGTGTTGACTTTGCCTCCACATTCCCCAGATCTCAGTCCAATCGAGCATCTGTGGGATGTGCTGGACAGACAAGTCTGATCCATGGAGGCCCCACCTCGCAACTTACAGGACTTAAAGGATCTGCTGCTAACGTCTTGGTGCCAGATACCACAGCACACCTTCAAAGGTCTAGTGGAGTCCATGCCTCGACTGGTCAGGGATGTTTTGGCGGCGAAAGGGGGACCTACACAATATTAGGCAGGTGGTCATAATGTTATGGCTGATCGGTGTATATTCTCATAGTTTAAATACATAGTTTTTTTAAACATGTAAATATCACACAAATCTATGCACGCTGTGCATACTGTATATACTGTCATATCCACCTACCTCATGTACTGTATATAAAGCAACCTGTTACATTAATCATATTTATTTCAGCACCCTTTTTGAAATTGGAAACAGCATTTCACATTTCATTTGCAAAGACTTAACCTGCTGTACAGTGGACAATATTCAAATGCATTAAGCGAAACAGTGCCCCTAGTCTATTGCATTTACATGTCACCACACTCTTTTGGTGTCAGAATGAAAATGCAATCTGTCATCCTCTCATCAAGGTGGGTCTTCAGTTAGAACGTCACTTCCTTGTTCAGTGACTTGGTTCATTAAAATTTGAGTGTGCTTGCTTTAGCTTGAAGTACGTGAAGAAGTACTAACTGTAATAGTAGAAGAAGTTGAAGTACTTTATGTAGTACTAAATGTAATAGTAGTTGAAGGGGTTGAAGTACTTGAAAGTAATAAATGTTGGAAATATGTGGAAAATTATAATGCATTATTTAATTACATTTTCATTTTCAAGTTTCCATGATTATTTTAATAAAGTCCCCTATACTCCACAAACCTAAATAAAATACCACATTGAATTATTGAATTTTAATTAGAATTTTATAAATAATTAGAATTTGTTTTATACTAAAAAATAAAATAATGTCAAGGTGAAAGCAAATGTTTCAAGTGATATAAATTCAGTAAAAATATAAAACCCAAAGTAAATGATAGCATACTTAAAACATTCCTAATTGCAACCACTGTGATACTGTGTATTTACAAAATGAAACATTAAAAAGTCTATGGGAGTTTATGCTCTTCTTATAGGAACTGTTTTGAAGGTTCTTGATGAAACACTTGGTACAAGTGTTATCAACAGACCTTTAATGTGTGGCTTTTGGATAGAGTTGATTGTTGTGTATTCAGCTGTTAAAGAACAGACACTCTGTGTAAAGCTTAGTCTGCTGTAGTGTGTTGTGTTTTGCTTGTGTGGAGCTTAGTGAACTTGGATTATCCTGGCCGCAGTTCCAGTTTAACAGCCAATAAACACCTCATGGATCATAAAATGTAATTTTCTACAGAATACAGAATTTATATAACAAAACCCTGTAGCATATGCCTATAATTAAGAGTTCTGACAGCACAAATAACACGTAATAGAGGCTCTTTAATCACAGTCTTCATGTCAGGACATGCTTAGAGCGTCTGTTTTCACTCAGATTATTACCTGCTCATTTTATGACTCTGAATTGATAACTGGCAAAAAAAAGAATTTGACATGAAAGAAGTCCACTTACCCAAACTGAAAATATTTATTATACTCCAAAGTTGACTGACTAATGACAGTTATAGCAGGAAGATGTAAAAGTCTGTGTGTTTATAGATTATTATGTTGAGACTTAATCAGAGACAGCATAGATGGAAAGAGTATCAGCAGATGCCACTCAAATAATACTGTTTTGTCTTTGGCAAAGGTACTGTGTGGATTCTTTGTAAACAAAGTCATGTTTACATTCACTGTTTCTCACCAAAACACATTGTGTGTCCAAGGATGGACTGGAAATAAAGATTGACTGGGACAAATCAGCTGACTGGTGGAGATCCACCACCCATACAGCCCATGACACACTTTAAAATTCAGTTTTCAATTCAGTCACAAATACCTGCAGAAAGCAACAGAAGGAGAGAGAGAGAGAGGAGAGAAAGCACACAACTACGGGAAAGGGAAGAAGTCGAGTTAGTAAAATAATTCTGAATCATCTGAAGCCCACACACTTAGGGAACAAAAGTCCCTTCCTTTGCTGTCATTCCATAATCCATGAACTTCACATATGAGCTAAAAATATGAAGCAAAGACAGCAAACACATTATTAAACTTTGTCACCAAGAAGAAAAACTGTCTGACAACGATGACATTGACAACGGTGACAAGCTAGAGGGAGAAGCATACCCAGAAGGAGACAAATAAGTGTAGCCCCCTTCTCTCCATTACATCAGAGAGGGGCCCTGAGTTCGTGTAATAACTGACTTCACTTGTAATAAAATACTCCAAATAATATATCTGTTTCTCTCTTAATTTACAATACCGTACAATATGGCGGCAGACAGGTATCCAAGGGCGGTGTAGTCTCTCATAGGCAGCAAACGACAGCGTCTGAGTGATGACTTGTTGCACAAACTTGTAGCGTTTCAGATAAATTCTCAGGGTTTCCGTGATGAAACGATAAATCACAGCCGATAGCATTAGCTGAGTTAGCTATGCAGTGGCTAAGAGTCCATTCAATTTTACTAACGAATGCTAATAATCCACACTGAATTAGCTTACAAGCTAATTAAACACGTGTACAACTACAATAGAAACTTCAAGTAGAAATGTCTCTAGTTGCTCACAAACCAGGTGCAGAACGAGTATACGGCTTCAGAATGTCGAGCAGACAGTCTTTAGATACTGAAAACTACACACTTTATCTCAATATAATTTTACACTCTTACCATGATGTGGCTCCGCCGCCTCTCGTTCATGTCCTCTCTCTAAAAAAACCCGCTAAAATCAACACACACTCACTCTTCTCTTCCTGTCTGTACCTGGGATCATGCTCCTTCAACCAATGAATGACCAGTATTACACTTCATCAATCAATCAGTGCTTCCTCTTATTACCATTAACTCTTCAAAATAAAATGAAATATTTATCCATGTACATTTGCATCTTTTAAACCTTTTCTGAAAGTATTTTTAACCTTTATGGAATACCCTTTTAAACCATTTTCATCATTTCAACAGTTTTAACCAAGAAAGTAACATATTTACAAATATGCTTTCTATTTTAACATCTATTTATTCTAATGTGTGGGGATTTTAACAGGGTTACATAAGTAAATAACAATGTTACACCACGGCACTGCGGGTGTGTGTTGGTTAACAGACAGTTGGTATTCAGACCAAATGCCAGCAAAATGTGCTTTAAGTATCAAAAGTAGGCTACTCATTTTTCAGATAAATTACCCTAAATGAAATAGTAACTAAATATGTCAGATAAATGTAGTAGAGTAAAAAGTACAATATTTCCATCTAAACTCTTTAACTAAAAGAAGAAAAGAAAAGAAGAAAGAAAAAATTGATTGCTTTTCCCTTTGACAGCCAAGATGTTTTAACACATGGAGGTTAGAGATAATGTCAGAAGTCATCTACACATCTACAGTACATTTAAGCAAACTGGGAGATAACAGGATCTCTTTGATAGACTTGTGATGTGCCCAATTAGGCAGGAATGAATTGCAGTGAGCTTGTAGAGTCTGAGATTTTGTATGACAGCTTCATGTCTGTCTGTCAATGTATTTGGAATATGATGAGAAATAAGATGAGGCACAGCAGTCTTTTTTCTTTTAGTCACTTTACCTTCCCCTGTGGTTAGACCAAAACCACGTAAGTGTGTCACAGAAGAACTCATCCTGTTCTTCTGATTTTTTTTTATGTCTCATTATGTGTCAAGGGCTTGCTTTACAAATACAGCAGGCACTCAGTCTCTGAACAAATTGACGCCTCTTTTTGGCTCTCATTGTAGATGGGTTTAACCACCAGGACAGGAGGGATGTCGGTCCACTCTGCCCATTCCTCCCTGTTTTCCTGTTTGCCAGCCTGCTATGAGTGGAAAACATGCTGGCTTGTTTTCACTCCATGTGTTTCCTCTTCTCTTCCCAGCAGCTGAGAGGATGAAGGGGAGGGATCCTGGCAGTTTGTGAAGTTTGTAGCAACAGAAGAAACAGCGGCACTGTCAACTTTTCCAGCTCCTCTTTGACACCTCTGTCTACAGCGGAGCTCACCATGAGTTAGAGGGCATCAGAGACCATCACCACAACTGCCTTCCCCACCATCTGGAGCACCGTGTCTGAACGTGACAGCAGCATCACTCGCCCTGCTTCATGAGCCAGCAGGATGCGGCTGAGGTCCTCGAACTTTCCGAGCGCCTCCTCATAGCTTCACACAAGGGACAAGCCGACAATGTGGTCCAGCTTATCAACAAGGGCGCAAAAGTAGCTGTCACCAAGGTAAGTGAGTGGCCTTCAGTGTGATAATCAAACAAAAGAATGCTGGTGGATACTTTTGTTCATTTGGTTTGCTAATAATTTAGCCCCCTTACCAATGGGGCCCAAGAATGGCAGAGCCATTTTCTTTTTTTTGTTTGACCAAAAGGCCAAAGATATTCAATTTACAATTATATTGGACAGGGAAAAGCATCAAATCCTCACATTTGAGAAGCTGGAGACGGTATATTTTTGGCATTTTGCATGCTAGCCATGAGGTGGCTCTAGGGCTGGCAGTGTCAATTGGTTGGTCGGTCCACAACTTACCTTTTTGTCTAGTTCCATCATCAGGTCAAAGTTATGATTTGTCCAGTGCTTTGATTATGACCTAATACCTGCAAAACTAATGACTTTCTCATCAGCTTCAGCTGTACTTTTAGTTAAGTGCTATCTGTTAGCATGCTAATATGCAAAACTAAGATGGTGAACACGGTAAACATTATAGCTGCTTATCATCAGCATGTTAGCATTCTCACTGTGAGCATCTCTTTTTGCTTGAAAAATGACTCAAAACATCAATCAATTATCCGTTAATTGACAAATTGATTACTGGACTAATCATTGTAGTTCTAATTTGGTTCTGGACAAGGCATCTTAAAAAACTACTGGCTGGATTTGCTGTCAGTAACCAATATCTTGCCCATCTGTGCTCAACAGATAAAAACAAATTTTGATAAAACAAAGGGTGCTTTCAGACCTAACCTGTTTGGCTTGGTTCAAACAAACTGGTGTATTTGCCTGGTTGGTTTAGTTCATTTAGGCTTGTGTGAAATCATTCAGTCAAACTCTAGCGAGAACCAAACAAGCAGACCCACCTTTTCAAGCAGTCTCGATTTGGTCAGTTTCTTATCGTTCCAATGGGACTCTGGTGTGGTTAAAGCAAAGCAGACCAACCACAGGCCTTGTGATAGTAGGAATGCGGGTTTAGCATGAATTCAAAAGCTAAACTACAATTAAATCCATCTGCTGATTTTTAACTGTCAACAAGACTATTTCCTCATCTGTATAATTGATGTATATATTTATTCAAGATAATTTGGTAACCATGGTAACACCCATGCACATTAGTGCAAGAATTTTCCTGATACACCAGAAAGTAAAAAGTTTTTTACTGGAACAGGTGTGTTGAACTTGTCCTACTCTGTGCATTTTAGCAGTTCCTCATTAAAAAGTCAGTCAAATGAGTGAAACGTAGCGACCACAGTAACAAATAGGCCTAACTATCCCCTGCAGTATTACAGTACAAGACACCTCTTCATTGTCCTGTTTCTACCTGGCCAGTTGGAGTCTCAACTAATAAAGCTCATAATTCATTATTTCTTGGTGAGCTCTCTGTGACACCAGAAAAGATAAATAAACACAAAAACCATGCAGTGCTTCATGACTTCAGTCAGCAGTCTTATGTGCCGCTGATGCTGCAGGATGACATGGATGAGTTACCTGTCAGTCCATATGACTTTGTTTACTTCTCTTCTCTTGGTTCATTTATAATAAGTCAATGTTAACACGAATGGGACCAGCACTAAAAGGCAACAATGGATAATTTTTGTTTGAACCAACTGAACTGAATTACAGTGAAAGCAACCAAAACAGGGAAATCCGATAACTGCTTAAAACGTAGCTGAGGACAAAATTTCCTGTCCAACAGGCTTGTCACACACCAGCTGGGTTTCCCTGGTTGCTTAATTCTATAGCCGATAAAATGACCTCTGGTGACTTGTTGACGCGATCATGTTGCTCATGGTGAATGCAGGGTCAGAACCAACTGGTTGGCCCAAATTAGCTCACAAACTTTATCATTTCTGTTAGCGGCCTGTATTATAGCGTCTGCGTCTGTTGGGTGTCATTTTACTCCCATTATGTCACTGAGTTGTGGGAGTCATGGATGTGGTCTAGTGAATATAGCTTTAGTCTGTGTTTTTTAGGGTGGCTGAGTAGCCACTCAGACTGTTGTTTCACTGCAAAGTTGTGGGATTCTAAAAAAATAACTTTATAGTTTTCATTGTTCGCGAGCACGATATCAGATCTCTTCAGTCATTGTGAGGTAAATCAGTTTGGATGTCATATCCAGCAACACGTTTTCCGTTGGCTGCGTCTCTTAAATCCATTAGACACAAAACAGAGCATGAAAGCGTTAGCAGCGCTGGAGCCACTAACATATGAAAACAACCCCATCATTTACTAATGAAAATTACTCCAGCAGCTCCAGATTCAGTCAGTGGAATAATTTACAGCCAACGTATTCACCCCCATTAAAGTGTTTTGAGCAAGACACTCTAGTTGCTCCAGGCAATCTCAGTTCTCTCATCATTCTGGTGAAGTGTTGTCTTGTGTGGGTGTTGCACAGGGATAGAGAGACATCTCTTCGTACACTGTGTGTGATCTGGTAGGTGAGGAGATATTAAGATGTTTCTGTTGGATCCCTGTTTTACTGTAATTAGCAGGCATTCGTGTATGAAAATATGTTTTTATTTCTGTCAATTACACGTCACTAATTTTGTGTCGCAGCGTCATTATGTGAAATGAAGCTGCGACACAAAATTAGTGACGTGTAAAGAAAACTGGAAGAGTTCTATGCCTTTTAAAAAATAATTAGCAATAATAGGCTATTGGACTGGGTATTGTTTTTTTAATATTAATGCCATTCGATACCTGATTTTCAATACCAAAGCAATACTTTTTTGATACCTTATCAATATTTGGAGGTTTAAAAAACTCAATAATGACATATCTAACAATATATATATATATATATATATATTTTATTTATTTATTTTTTTTTACATAAACGCATGACAAACAAACAATTTTGATACAGTCCCTTAGATATGTTTTTACAGTGAAAAAATCGACTCAATGCTCTCTGGTGGACAACTATTTAACTATTTAATGGTGACACTGTTTCTAAATTACCCCAAACCTACTTTGGCATTTCTATATTGCAATTTCTTGTCATCAGCTGATATCTACATCGATACCAATATATTAGCTAATATTGGCCGATATATCGGCCTGGCTGATTTATTGGTCTAGGTCAGGGGTTCTCAAACTTATTACTCAAAGGTCTGCATCTGCTTTTTATTCAAGGTCAGAGGTCTCACACACACACGCACACACACACACACACACACACACACACACACACACACACACTCTATTTACAGGTAGGCTACTCATTGTCGCAATTAATGTCAAATCTCTTTTGATTCGGCCAGAACGAAACCAAGGCAGAAAAAAAAAACCTGCGGCAGACACAGTTCAGACAGTTAGTCCATACTTATTTCTGACTCAGACATATTCTTACAGCTACATTTACACTATTTGTAGAAATCGTGTACTAGAGAAAACGAGACACATTCTGTATCTGCGATTTAGATAGCAGATAGCAAATTCTCCAGTGTAGCGTTACTGCGTGAACTCGGCAGCAACAACACACAGCACTCTTTCCTGCAGTTAATGTTGCCATGACAACAATGTCAACGATAGGGAAATAAGCCACATTAAAACCATCTGGATGATCGCTGTGAATGATCTCCAGCTACACTGTATATTCAATGTCACTAACAATTTATTGATCAATATTGTATGTATGTATTTCAAAATAGAAAATGTTACACTTCATAACGTATTGTATTCATAACACGAGGTATGGGCTGGGTCCGGACTTGCCATTCGGTCCGGATGTGGACCTTGGTCCGGACTTTGAGAAGTCCTGGTCTAGGTCTACTTTCAACCACATCTTCATCAGCGGATGGAGTTTCTGAGTTGTCAATTTAGGCATTTTGCTTCTCTGCAAGACAGTTTTTTCCTTGGTGACAGTGAAACACCAGAAAACATTTATTGGATTTGCTATCGAAATGATCATACTTAAGATCCTTATACTGTATGGTGAGTTAATTTTCAGTTCTTAAATATCAAAATATAAAACCATTCCATCAGCTGAATCAACAGACAGTGAATATAACTTTGATTCAGCTGAGTGTGAATTGACCCAGCATACATTTCCATTAACCTCCAGAAGAAGTTGGCAGTGTCTTGTATGCACCCAGATGTTTAATAGTATCACAGCTGAGCTGCTGCGTGGCCAGATGGATTGCACTGACACAGCTTTCAGTTCAGGAGTCTCACACACACACACACACACACACACAGTGACAGTCAGAGCTGGCAACAGAGTCCTCAAGGCCTTGCTCTATTCTTTCATGCCAGCTCTCACATCTCCTGGTTCAAGGGTCATTTACCAATGCAGAGAATGTGATGTAACACGTGCGAGTTTGGGCCAATCCTCATCTAGAACGATGGCTTGGATGTTAGATGTGGTGAGGTAATTATTGGCAGGTCACTGCTTCACTCATATGTGGTAGTCTATTGGGACTGTGTATCAAATCTAAATACTGTCTCAGTAGCACAGAGTATCAAAAAACTGTCAAGTGCCAAAAATTGGCATTGACTGTCTGGTCAGATTCTTAGTCTTATTTACTTATTAATTGTTCAGACTGTTCATTATTTAAAAAAAATAGTTTTAGAGTTCTATTTAAGCAAAGTTTTTGTAGAGCTGCTTGTGTTTAGACAATGGTTATTATTTGATGGTCTCTGGTGTCAGATGTGTGAATGTCCTCCTTGATCTTTCTCCTGTCGTCCACTGACTCCTGGTCGATGACCTTTGACCGTGGATGCTGTGAGTGGTTTTGGTCCTTGCTGTTTCACTAATGTAGTGCTAGCATATTCAAATAGCTAGATTAATTAACCATTTGCTTAGCCCCACCCTTCTTAGTTACTGTTGCTACACCTCAAGTTGTCCATTCTTGCGTTGCACATATGCAGCTTACGATAACAGATGATACAATAACAGTGGCAGATTCTACACTCAAAATTCAAAGTAAATGTTTAGACAATTGCTCCTTGATTTCAGACAGTAGTAGACAAAAACAGGTTTCTCCTTTTTAGCCATAAACCTTTGATTTTGCCTTCTGAAATGACAACTGTAGCTAGCTAAGTAATGTTAGCTTCAAGAGTTGGTCGAAAACTCTGTCTCTGGCTGACTTGTTTTAAAGCAAGAACCCAGTAAAAGGGTCTAAAATATCCTCTTGTTGGCTACGTATGTGATATTGTGCTGAAAGACTGAGAATGAAGCTATATGTCTATGTAAGAAAGTCAACATCCTCACCGCTTCATGTTCCATGTGACATGGAACACTGGCATGGAAATAAAGAAACAATGTTGTTCTAGTATTGCAGGGTAAAGCTAGTCAACTTGTCTTGTTGTCTGCGTGACTTAGCCAGGCAACTAGTGATGGGATAAACGGTTCATTTTAGTGACTTAGTTCCTTAAATCTCGCTAAGTAAAATGAACTACTCTTTTTTTTAGTCATTTGTTCATGTTTTTCAGTGGGGAGGGGGGTGAACTACTCATTTCTGTCCAATACTGAGCCTGTATAGCTGTCACGTGTAAAATGAACGAAAGACTTGAAGACCCAGTCGAGTGGTGAACTACTCATTTCTGTCCAATACTGAGCCTGTGTAGCTGTCACGTGTAAAATGAACGAAAGACTTGAAGACCCAGTCGAGTGGTGAACTACTCATTTCTGTCAAATACTGAGCCTGTGTAGCTGTCATGTGAGACAAATGAAACTCATGCATTATTATTGTTGCGCATTGTGCTTGCACAGGTGCGGCCAAAATGAATAAATTACTCTCTGAGACGACTCGCTACTACTAGTCAAAAGAGTAGTTCAAATGAACAATACGCTCATGATCAACACATCACTACAGGCAACCAGCGGAGACTTCAGGATGTATGTGTGATGATACTGTAGCTGTGTGTCTTGTCTCAGGTGTTATGGGGGATTCTTGCAGTGTGCCGCCAAGCTGTGTTGTACAATATCACATTACTAGATTACAAAATACCGCATAGCTCTCATAGATGGTTTACAGTTGCAATATTATCAGACCTATATTCTTTCATGGCTCAGTGTGGGCCAGTTTCATTGGACAGAGGACTAATGTGACCATACCTGTAGTGATGTGAACTGTATCTGTGTGAAAGAAAGCCGTTTCCATACTGAAGAAATTTAGGGTTATCAAGCCACATGTCGACCAAGCTTGTAGATCTCCACACTGTTTATCTTCACAGTCTGCAGTAAAATCCTACTGTTGAGGCACGGGCATTTTTCTCCATCATCAATTTGCTTCCCCAGACATGGTAACAACAGGTCTTTTGTACTGCATGTTTCTTGGATTTAGGAGATTAGTTAAAATGTTGATCTTAAGAAGCAGAAGTTTCAAGCACACATATAAAAGCATTGGTTTAACGGTATTTTTTTAAAAATATTCTCAATGTCAGATACCTAAAATTAAAAGAGACCACATGCAAAGCCAGTGCTGAGTACTATTTATGTGTGAATGCTTTATACTGGCTGTTTTTGTTGTGTATCATGTGCTTTGTGTATTCTGTTCTAGCAATGCAAACCAATTTTCCATGCAAACATTAACACATGGCATCATATTGTAACAGCTACAACAATATTACATGTGCTTCTGCTCACTTAGATGATTTTGTTTCGACCAGGTGTATTTGGGTATTTTGGCAGGGTGCCATTATGAAAGCTTAGTCCAGAATAAAGGGGGCAGAGTTTCATATAAAAAACACTTCAAACTCGACAGAAACAAAATAAAACATCATCTGCAAAGGATCTGCTGCTAACGTCTTGGTGCCAGATACCACAGCACACCTTCAGAGGTCCAGTGGAGTCCATGCCTTGACGGGTCAGGGCTTTTTGGCGGCAAAAGGGGGACCTACACAATATTAGGCAGGTGGTCATAATGTTATGGCTGATCGGTGTATATATAAAACCAGCTGTACATAAGACAATGACAGAACCTCAGCTCTGTAAACTACATCAAATAAATAATTAATTTAAATGGACTCCTCATGGTGAAGTTAGATTTAAAGATGTAATCACTTCACCTGAAATTACTGATCTAATTAACACATTCCTAACCGCACAGTTTCAACCAAACCAATTAAATGTGGCTGTTACAAAGTGTGACGGCCGCATCTGCAACCACACAATTAACATAAGAATTTCTGACATGGCGGCAGACACGGAAGGTGAAGACTGCAGGGAGCCGACATTGAAAGATCTGGCTGGCATTTTTCAGGCCTTCATGGGACAACAGGAGATACAGGAGGAGTCTACACGGCAAGAACAGCGCTTTAGGGCTCTACAACATCAGTTTCAGCTGTTGCAGTTGGAAGTGCAGGCCCGTACGTCCCCGGTCCCTGAGCCCACTTCAACCGATCCAGACCCCCCAGAGACTCCTGACTTGGGCAATCACCATCTACAGGCCCAAGCCACCTCCCCACCAGAACACCGCTTTACAGCTGATATTCCCTCAGGTCAGTCTCGATTCTCTCATGAGCCTAGACTTGAAAAGTTGACTAATGAGGAGGATATTGAACATTTTATCATTACATTTGAGAGAATTGCAGCAGCCTGTCGATGGCCAAAAGTAGACTGGGTCTTCCGCCTCATTCCTCTACTGACCGGTAAGGCTAGAGGTGCTTATGTACATATGGACATTGATGAATCACTAGAGTATGAAAAAGTTAAGTCGGCCATATTACAAAAATATGACATTAACCCCGAGACTTACAGGCAAAGATTCCGTTCCCTAGATGTTGATCCTGGTGAGATTCCCAAGGAACTCTATGTAAGACTGAAGGAACTGTATGGGAAATGGATCCAGCCTGAAGGTAAAACAACACAGGAAATTGGTGAAATGATCATTTTGGAACAATACTTGAGAATGTTGTCCCCTGAGCTCCAGGTGTGGATAAGAGAACATAGCCCGGAATCAGCAGCTAAAGCTGCCACCCTTGCTGATGTGTTTGCGGCTGCGAGGAAGAAGAGCCAGGCCTGGAGCAACACGGCCTGAAAGGCTTCTAAAGATGCCCGCAGGCCACCGCTGTCTCAGTACCACCAGAGGTCAGCAACAGGTGTGGGTAAGCCTCTTTCACGGGAGGACCAGCAAACAAATACTCCATCAAAACCTACTAACAGGATACCTGTTTGTTATCTGTGTGGACAGGGAGGTCACACCAAGCCCAGGTGTCCCAAAAACCCAGCCAGGCTAACCCAAATGTGTTTGTTCCACGACAGAAGGCGGACCTGGAACCTGTGAGCAAGTCATCAATAAAAATCACCACAGTAAAGATAAATGGGAAAAAAATCAGAGCATTAGTAGACACTGGCAGTACCCAGACTCTGGTGCACAGACAGTATGTACCAAGCAATACCATCTGCACCTTGGAAACCATTCCCATCTGCTGTGTACATGGGGATGAGAAACATTACCCCACTGCTGATCTTTACATTGAAGTGCAAGGGCAGCCCTATCTGCTAAATGTTGGGGTTGCTGATAGGTTGCCATTTGCAGTAGTTTTGGGTGAGGATTGGCCTGTCTCATATGATTTGTTAAAACCATCTAAAACATGTAATGTTATTGTGACAAGGGCCCAAGCTAAATGTGCAGAGGAGTATCCCTCACCTCTCAGTGCCTTGCCGTTCTATGATGCGGAACTAGAAACACAACCCGGAAAGTGCCGAAAGCCCCGTAGTCAGAGAAAGCAGGAGAAATTTAAACACACTGTGGTAAAACCATCTGTTGAGGCTGCTCCGGATGTGCCCTTAGATTTTCAGATCCCCACCAACATAATTCAAATGCAACAGAACGATCCAACCTTGTCCGCCCTTTTGTTGAAAGCTAGGGAGAAGGAGCCTGAGGATGAGCCTGACAATAGGCTAGAGGGGTATTTCCTACAGAGTGGCATTCTTTATCGTCAGCAGGAACAGGTTAAGCAGCTAGTGGTCCCTCAAGCAGCCCGAGATATAATACTCTCCTTGGGCCACTCTATCCCCTGGGCTGGCCACCTAGGGAAACACAAGCCCGCATTAAGCGTCATTTTCATTGGCCTGGCTTGCGTTCAGATGTAGCACAGTTTTGTAGGAGTTGCCCTCAGTGTCAAAAGGCATCCATTAAAGGCCCCGCTAGAGCTCCACTCCAGCCTCTTCCAATCATTGGCACCCCCTTTGAACGTTTGGGAATGGACATTGTTGGTCCTGTGGAAAGAAGCAAAGCAGGAAATCGCTATATGTTGGTCATTACCGACTATGCTACTAGATATCTGGAAGTTTTTCCAGTAAAGACTGTAAAAGCAAACACAGTGGCCTTTGCCTTGATCCAGTTCTTTTCAAGGGTTGGTTTTCCCCGGGAGATTCTAACTGATCAAGGTACTAACTTCATGTCTACACTGTTGAAACAGGTGTACAAGTTGCTGGGCATCAGGAGTGTACGAACCACCCCATACCACCGTCAGACAGATGGACTGACGGAGCGGTTCAACCAGACTCTCAAACAGATGCTCCCTTTGAGCTTCTTTATGGCCATGAGGTGAGGGGTCCTCTGACCTTGTTAAGAGAAGCTTGGGAGGGGGATCAGGGGAGAGGGGAACCTGTTGACGTCATAGCCTATGTTATGCAGATGAGAGAGAAGCTGCAGAAGATGAGCGACCTGGCTCAAACACATATGGCGGAGGCCCAACGACTCCAGAAGACCTGTTATGACCGGTCAGCCCGGATGAGGAGTTTTGGCCCTGGTCAAAAAGTGTTGGTGATGTTACCAACCAGTGACAGCAAACTTCTGGCAAGGTGGCAAGTACCATTTGAGGTGCAGAAGAAGTTGGGACCTACCACCTATCAGGTTGCTGCTCCGGGGTGCTGGCGATCCAGCCGGGTGTTGCATGTTAACCTCCTCAAGGAGTGGGTCCCACGAGCTGAGAAAGCAGAGGTGTTGCTTATCCGGAGTGTGGAAGAGGATGAGAAAGTGGATGACCAGTACATGCCTGCACCAGCACACCCTGACCTGGATATGAGCCATCTCACTGAAGAACAGCAGTCTCAGGTAAAACCTTTATTTGATCCAGACATATTTCAAGGATACCCAGGCCACACAAATCTGGTAGAACATGATATTGGGTTAAAAGCTGATGCAACATGATGGCATTGAAGAAGGAGGTGGACCTTATGTTGTCTCTGGGAATCATCCAAGCTTCAAAGAGTTAGTGGTGTAACCCACTGGTTTTGGTCCCTAAGAAGGAAGGAACAATAAGATTTTGCATTGACTTCCGGTACCTGAATTCTGTTTCCAAGTTTGACTCATATCCCACACCACGAATTGGTGATCTCATTAAGCGCCTGGGGAAGGCAAAACATCTAACCACCATTGACCTTTGTAAGGGTTATTGGCAGGTGCCTCTCACACAGCGGTCCCGGGAGCTGAGGGCTTTTCGTACGCCTTGGGGGCTGTTCGAGTTCACCGTCTTGCCATTTGGTCTGCATGGAGCCCCTGCAACCTTCCAAAGATTGATGGATCAGGTATTTGGTGGACTTTCTGACTTTGCTTGTGCATACCTGGATGACATTGTCATTTACAGCGCCACCTGGGAAGAGCATGTGGAACACCTGAAGGAGGTTCTGGGCCGCTTGCAGTCCGCGGGTCTCACCATCAACCCAACAAAGTGTGTCCTGGCCAAGACGGAAACGCAGTACCTCAGTTTCACCATTGGAGGTGGGGTAGTAAAACCACAAGTACATAAGGTTCATGCCATTGAATCCTGTCCCCTCCCACAGACCAGGAAACAGCTCCGTTCCTTTCTTGGGATGGCTGGCTTCTACCATCGGTTTATACCAAACTTCTCTGCCAGGGCTGCTACCCTGACAGACAGGACTGGCTCGCGGTGTCCCAACCAGGTTCAGTGGACAACGGAGGCTGTGGCAGCTTTCCGAGATATTCAGCAAGCACTGGGTAAGGGACCAGTTTTACAGAGTCCAGACTTTGAGAAAGACTTTATTGTACAAACTGATGCTTCTGAGAGGGGTCTTGGGGCTGTGCTCCTGCAGGGACCACCAGAGGACCAATACCCGGTGGCCTATATTAGCCACAAGTTGTTCCCCAGGGAGGTATGCTATGCAACAGTGGAGAAAGAGGCCTTGGCCATCAAGTGGGCCCTTGACTCCTTCAAGTACTACCTCCTGGGGAGGGAGTTCATCCTGCAGACGGACCACAAGGCACTACAATGGCTGGAGAAAATGAAGGATACCAACGGGAGGATTACCCGGTGGTATATGGCTATGCAGCCATACCGGTTCAAGGTCCATCACATCGCTGGGAAAGACAATACCACTGCTGACTACCTTTCTCGCTGCCCTAGTGAGGAGTTCGAAGGGGGGAGGCGTGTGATGGCCGCATCTGCAGCCACACAATTAACATAAGAGTCGGTAACCCCATGCCCGGTCACATAATAGTTTAAGTTGGACACATTTTGTTAACCACATTACACATATAGAAACACATAAATGACCACACATAACTCTTTAGTTCATATAACATACTCAAGGTTTATTTAGCATTTGTTAATATTAGTTTCTTTTGTAGCACGCACATTTAGTTAACTTTTGTATGTTTAACAATGTTAAGTTATTTTGAGTTGTTTTAATTCTCTTTTCTGTTTTACCGGTGATGGGGGGGTCCATACTTTTGCTGCTGGAGTCCTCTGGCTAGGATTAGACAAAACATGGGTCCTAGGAAGCAGTGGCATTAAATACAGGAAGTGCCAATTAGGACTGTACCAAGTACCCACCACCTGAAGGGGAGATTCGGGTTATTCTAAATAGCCGTTTGTAGATTTAATTTGACTTAGTCTAGTACTTAAGATTCCTTTGACTTTGTTTAGTGGGATGTTTATTTCAGTTAAGAGATTGCCAGGTTATTGGTTTCTTTTCAGTTAATTAGTATGTTAAATGTTTTATGTAATCCCCTGTGTGTGGAAACTGGTTTGATCACCCAGTATATATGTTCCCCAGTGTTATTTGTTTGGTAGGTCAGTTTGAAGTTTGATTTGGTTTGACACGTTGTTAAATTCTGTTAATTCATTTCAGCTAGTTCTGTTTAGTTGACCTTTTTTATGGGCCCAGAACTATTGTTTGTTTTGTGACTTGGTTAAATAAAAAAAAAACCCTTTTTGGGAAGAAAATACCTCTGCGTCCTCGTGCCTTCCTGCCCGGTCCCTTACACAAAGATAAATTATATTTATCATAAATCAGCCAGTAAAGCAGGTCTAACTAAGAACAGCTCTGCATCTAAACAGAGAATGAAAAAGGAAGAGTGGTAGGACAAGGACTGCAAAAATGTCAGAAGAAAATTAAGACAGCAGTCCAACCTAAAACACTGTCAGCCACAAAACACAGACCTGAGACAAACTTATATGGAAACACTGAGAGAATATAAACAGATAATAAAACAGAAGAAAAAACAACATCACGATCAGAAACTAAGAGAAATTGAGGAGTCCATTGATCAAAATCAGTTCTGGGAGAAATGGAAGAACTTAAACAACAAAAAAGACAACCTGACCCTACAAAATAGGAACATTTGGAAAGATAATTTTGAAAAACTATATGAGCAAATTTCACCTAATGATCTCAATCATAAACAGAAACAAATTCAAGAAAAATTGACAATCCTTGAATCAACACTCAAAAATAATCAAACCCCCCTTGATTACTTAATTACAATGAAAGAATTAGAAAACAGCATCAGTAAACTAAATCCTGGCAAAGCATGTGGAGCTGACAGCATCAGGACAGAGATGCTGAAACACAGCAGCCCTGAGCTGAGACGGGCCCTGCTTCAGCTCTTCAATCTCGTCCTTCAGTCAGGTTGCTTTCCTGAGATCTGGAGCAGGGGGCTTATTTCCCCAATACATAAGAGTGGAGATGAATTTGACCCTAACAACTACCGAGGCGTTTGTGTGAGCAGTAATCTGGGGAAGGTTTTCTGCAGCATTATCAGTGCCCGGATGCTGGCCTTCCGTATGGAACACAATGTCCTGAGGGCAAATTGGCTTTTTACCAAATCACCGCACCACTGACCACATTTACACTCTAATTAATCATCACGTACACCAAAAAAATAAGGGTAACATTTTTGCATGTTTTATTGATTTTAAAAAGGCTTTTGATTCTATTTGGCAAGTAATCGGAGTAGGGGGAGAAATTTACGACATAAATAAGTCAATGTATGTCAATAATAAATGTGGAGTTAAAATTGGTAACAAAACTACAGATGTCTTCACTCAAGGAAGAGGAGTCTTTCAGGGCAACAGCTTGTCTCCAACATCTACATTAATGACCTAGCACTACAATTGGAGCAATATGGAACCCCTGGCCTAACCCTTAACAATAAGGAAGTTAAATTCCTGCTTTATGCTGATGACCTGGTGTTGCTGTCATCCACACAACAAGGACTACAGCAGCACCTGGACCTCCTGGAGGAGTACTGTCAGAACTGGGCCCTGACAGTCAACTTTAACAAATCTAAAATCATGATCTTCCAAAAGAGGCCCAGATCTCAGGAAAGCAAATATCAGTTCAAATTAGGAAACACCCACCTAGATCACACCCTACACTATGATTACCTCAAAATCAGTGCATCAGGTAGCTTTGGTCTGGCAGTGAATGCACTGAAACAAAAAGCATGTAGAGCATTTTATGCAATTAAAAGAAAATTTTACAAAACAGACATACTAATTAGAATTTGGACTAAAATATTTGACAGTGTAATCCAACCAATAGCCCTCTATGGTAGTGAAGTTTGGGGTCCACTGAGACATCAGGACTACACTAGATGGGACAAGCATCCCATAGAGGCCCTGCATGCAGAATTCTGTAGGTCCATATTAAACGTCCAAAGAAAAACACCTACTAATGCATGCAGGGCAGAATTAGGTCGTTACCCATTGATTATTAACATTAAAAAAGAACACTTAAATTTTGGTTACATCTCAAACTGAGCCCCCAAGACACTCTGAGTTTTCAGGCATTACAAACCCAAGAACTGAACCCCAAAAAGAGTCCCTTCTGTCAGATGGTCCTGAGACTTACTGATCAAATAACAGCCAACACTGTTCAACCTCAGACCAGCACTGCTTTCCAACCACTGATCAGAGTAAACCAAATTATTAAATTAACAAAAGATGCCTATCTGGAACACTGGACCAATCAAATCAAAACTGAAAACAAACTGAACTGCTATCTGGCCCTAAACCATGAATACAGATTGGCAGAGTATCTCTTAAGCAACCGATTGTATCAGGAGAAGGACCTGCAGCAGACTTGGCTGCACAATATGTGACTGCATGTCATAAACTCAGGGACACATAATAAAACATCACTGAATATGACAAAAAAGTATCTTGACACATGCCCCCCCACCAACACCAC